>CM035412.1:160122285-160129785 GCA_020310875.1 Ceratopteris richardii
CATACACAAATAAGTTGCATACACACATGCACACATAATGCATACACATGCACACACATATACACATATATATACACACACATACACAGACACATACACACACACATGCACACATACATACACACACACATACACACACACATACACCACATATATGCATACACACATACATAGAGAGACATGCACACACATACACATACATGCATACATAATGCATATGCATATGCGTACATCCATACATACTTACATGCATACACACACATATGCATACATAATGCATATGCATATGCGTACATACATACATACTTACATGCATACACACACATATGCATGCATAATTCACATGCATACATACATACATAATGCATATGCATACATACACATACATAATGCATACACACATATGCATACATAATGCATACACACACATACACCATAGACACATACACACATAGACACATACACATACATACACACATACACACACATAAACACATACACACTCATAGACACACACACATACACATAGACGTGCACACACATACACACCATATACACACATACACACATAGACACATGCACACATAATGATCATTCACACACATACACATGCATACACATAGACACTATACACACACACACAAGACACATATACACACATATACACATATACATACACTCATAGACACACATAATGATGCTTCACACATACACATGCATACACACATAGACACACATATACATTTACACATCCAAACATACACACTCATAGACACACATTCATGCACACACACATCCAAACATACACACTCATAGAAACACACACATACACATAGACGCGCACACACATACACACACATACACACATAGACACATACACACATAATGATGCATTCACACACATACACATGCATACACACACATATACACACACCTACACACATACACACACATATATGCATACACACACACACATAGAGAGACATACACACACATACACATACATGCATACATATGCATATGCACGTACACACACATAGACACATACACACACATAAACACATACACACTCATAGACGCGTAGCGACACATACACATAGACACACACACATATACACAAACACATACACACATACACACATAGACACATACACACATAGACACATACACACATAGACACATACACACATAATGATGCATACACACAGATACACATGCGATACACATGCATATGCATACACATACACACATAAACACTACACACACATAGACACATACACACACATAGACACATACACACATACACACTCATAGAATACACACACATACCATAGACACACACACATACACACACACATATACACACACAACATTCACACATACACACATACACATCTGCATACACCACATACACCATGCATACACACACATACACATGCATACACACATACAAACACATATACACACACATACCACATACAACACACATATATGCATACACACACATAGAGAGACATACACACATAAACCATACAGTGCATACATATGCATACATAATGCATATACATATGCATACAATGTACATACCATACTTACATGCATACATAATGCACATGCATAGATACATACACACACAGACACAATAACACACATAGACACATACACACACACAAACACATACATAACTCATAGATACACAACAATACACATAGATACACACACACATACACACAATTATACACACATAATGATGCATACACACACATACACATGCATACACACATACAGACCATGTACACACACATTCACACACTATATGCAATACACATACATAGAGAGACATACACACACATACACATACATGCATACATATTGCATATGCATATGCATACATACATACTTACATGACAGACATCATAGGACATGCTTACATACACATACATAATGCTACACACACATACACACATATGCATACATAAATGCATAGCAAGCATACATATGCAATATGCTCTGCATACATACATACTTATATGCATACATAATGCACATGCTTACGTACACATACATAATGCATACACACACACATACACACATAGACAGCATACACACATAATGATGCATACACACACATATGCATATATACATGCATACACATACACACACATAGATACATACACATAAACACATACACACTCATAGACACACACACATACACATAGACACACACACATACACACATAGACACATACACACGTAATGATGCATACACACATACACATGCATACATAGACACACATAATGATGCATACACACACATACATATGCATACACACATATGCATACATACATGCATACACATACACACATAGACACATACACACACATAGATACATACATACACATAAACACATACACACTCATAGACACACACACACATACACATAGACACACACACACATATACACACACATATACACACACATATACACACACATATAGCACATAGACACATACACACGTAATGATGCATTCACACATACACATGCATACATAGACACACATAATGATGCATATACACACATATGCATACATACATGCATACACATACACACATAGACACATACATACACATAGATACATACATACACTATAAACACATCAACACTCATAGACACACACACATACACATAGATACACACACACATATACACACACATACACACATAGACACATACACACATAATGATTCATTACACACACATATGCATACATACATGCATACATACATGCATACACATACACACATAGACACATACACACACATAGATACATACATACACATAAACATATACACACTCATAAGACACACACACACATAGACACACACACATGCACACATATACACACACAAACACACATAGACACTTACACGCATAATGATGCATACACACACATACACATGCATACATACATACAAACACATATACACACACACATACACACATATATGCATACATACACACATATATGCATACATACACATAGAGAGACATACTCACACATACACATACATGCATATATATACATACATAATGCATATGCATATGCATACCATACATACATACATACATGCATACACATACACATATACACATACATACACACATAGACACTTACATGCATAATGATGCATACACACACATACACATGCATACATACATACAAACACATATACACACACACATACACACATGTATGCATACATACACCATATATGCATACAAACACATAGAGAGACATACTCACACATACACATACATGCATATATATACATACATAATGCATATGCATATGCATACATACATACATACATACATGCATACACATACACATATACACATACATACACACACACATATACACACACATAGACACATATGGACATATACACATAATGATGCATACACACACATACACATGCATACACACATACACACATATACACGCACATACATACACACACACATGCATACATACACATACTTAATGTATACACACTTACATATGTACACGTATATATATTGAATTCTAACCATTTGTTTTATATGTTAGGTATTATGGATCCTAGTAGAGAGAGAAAGGCGAAACTCACTCTCATAAAAAGTCTTATGAGAGCAAGAGTTCCGTCTGATACTCTAGGGGGACATAATGCGTGATTACTCAGAGATGTCTGATAAGGAGCTGGATTATACGATCAAGATGCTTACCCAACAATTAGACAAGGGCTCTTCTGCAGCTCCACATGTAGGAAGAGAGCTAGCTGCTCATAGGTATGTTTGTTTTCGTAAACTTTTTAATGATATTATAACACATATTTTTATTTATTTCTATCGATCTATTTTCAGGACACCTATACCACCTCCAACATATGATAGGAGAGCAAAGTTGCCTATGAGCACATGCATAGGCACCTTAGGGAGTCACTAGAGTGCAACATAGAGCCAGAGGGGAACATTGTGTACATAGGGAATGGATTGGAGTTCAAGAGAAGAATGCGGGCACTATGCGACTCTTACCTGCGCTTTATCCACTTACCGTGGAAGTAAGTAAAAGTTTTACATATAAATTGAAATATATATCTTATGTTTTATTTACATTATGTTTTTTATTTTTGTAGTGAGCATGATGAGAGGGATAAAAAATATGTGCTTAGTTCACTTGAGACAGAGTTTGGGACAGGATGGTCGCTTAAGTGGTGTTTAAAAGAGATGTGGACACTTATGGCTCATCGTCGCGACAATGCATGGTATGCACTGCTTTTATGTATATATATGTGGATATGAGTATGTGTGTTTATGCATGTATGTATGTATATGAGAGAGAGAGAGAGAGACTAGAGGTATAAATACACGCATACACAAACATGCATATATACACACAAAACACATGCATATGCACATATAGATACACATACATACACAACACATGCATACACATAAATAAATAAATAAATCCTATTTCAAAAATCCTAAATTGAAAACACTAATTTCGATATTAGGATTTTGAAATCCCTAATTTAAAAACACTAATTCAACTTTTTAGCCATATGTTTGAAGTATATGTACACCTTCGACGTCCTACTAGAGAGATGTCTCTCCTCCCAACCTTATGCCTCTATATATAGATACTCGAATCAACGAGGATCATAATATATGTAAAGATATATACACATCATGTAGATAGGATACATAAATATAAAATGGAGTAGATATATTATGCATCACACATACATGCCTAAATGCACACATAAATATATATATACATACTAACATATTTACATGTACACATTTACACATAGGCAAAAGACAAGTTAAAGATATGAATATATATCTTGCTCCTCTCATTGACGATCTCCAAGAGTTATGGAGAGGTATTAATGTCATTGATGTATCGAAAAGCATCAATGAAAGACATATTATGGTTCGTGGTATTGTGGCTTGGACTATTCAGGATTTTCCAGGATATGGTGTTTGTTCAGGTATTCATGTAATTTTTTTATTCAATTGCATGTGAATAAATATGATTTAATCTAATTATATTTTTATCATTTTCATGACGCAGGAATATCTAATAAGGGTTATAAAGCTTTTCCATATTGTGGTGATTGGTTGAGATCAATCTATATTAAGAATCTCAACAAAAATATTTATCTTTGACATCAACGATTCTTGTCTGATGATCATCCATTAAGATCTAAAAGAGAAGCGATACATTTTAATGGAAAGCTTGAAACAGGTCAGTGTCCAAAACCTATGTCACCTATGGATTGGTATAAAAAATGGACAGATGGACCTCTGATAGATCTAGAATCAGAAATCTTCACTGATGATTCAGATAATGAGTATGTGAAGAGAGGTAAAGGAAAATTGGCACTCGCAGAGAACATATCAATATGGTATTCTTTGGAGTATTGGAAAGGTTTGAAAGTATGTTATCTTCTTGATCCTATGCATATATTAAAAAATATTGGTTATTCACTATGGCAGCATCTTCTTGGACTAAAAGATACCATAGCATCAAGGAATGATTTGAAAGATCAAATATCCAAACCAAAGTTATAGCCACTTTTTGATAGACATCGACAAGAAACGGCTTATGCACTAGATCCTTGGGTACTTAGAACAAAAGAGATATAGACTATCAACAATAGAATTCAATTGATTAAGACTCTTACAAGATATGGAGCATCTTTTCAAAACATGTTTACTATGGATGAAAAGAGCTTATCTAGGTTAAAGACCCATGACTGGCATAACTTTTTGAAACATATTTTACCTTTGGTTATCAATGGATGTACAACGAAAGGAGTACAAGATGTGATCTATCGTCTTGGATCACTTATAAGGTAATTATGATACTTTTATATTTAATATGTATGAATATTGGATATCTTTTATTTTAGTTAACTTCTTTATAATCGTTTTTATGATATGTATAGGTGGATTACATCCAGGGAGATTGACAAAAACTCAATCCCACAAAAGAAACGTGAATGCAAAGAGCTACTATGTTTGATGGAGAAAGAACTTCCTACTTCATTTTTGATATTCAAGTTCATTTATTAGTCCATCTTGTAGATGAATAGAGATTGCAGGTGGTCAACACTCGATGGATGTTTTGGGTCGAGGGATTTATGGGAATATTAAAAGGTTATGTGCGACAAAGAGCGAGACCAGAAGGATCCATGGCAAATGGTTGGATGCTTGAAGAGTGCATGTATTACGTTAGTGAGTACCTTGAAAGAGTTCATGAAGAAGCTCCATGTGCATGGAACAACGAGTCTTCTTCAAAAATAACAAATGAGGTATTATCAGGTAAGGGAGTTCCATTCTTATTTTCATTTCAAGAAAAAAATGATGTTTCTACTTTTGTAGCATATAATAGCCAACGCACGCAAGCATTCCTTAGATATTACAAGGAACTTCAAAATCTCTGAAGTAAAAGGCGAAAAAACAAAAGATATAGACGTAATCTCGATAATAATGAGATTACAAATATATCTTCTTTGACGGATTGGCTATATAGTCATTTGAAACATGCCAACGCAAATAATGAAGAAATCTAAGATCAGCAGAGAGAGTTAATGATAGGTTGTGAACGAAAAGTAATTTTATTATAATAATATTTTGTTTCTTTCATATATGTATATTAGTTTCTATTTACTAATTGAATTTCTTTTGTAGGCTCCAATGTTCACTAATATGTGGGATTTGGACAACATATTAGAATCAAAGCCATTGATTCTTTACATAAAATAGAGGATTCTAGTATTGTTGCTTCTTTCAAGCAACTATCACGTGCTAGCTCAAAAGACATGAACCTTATAGATGGCGAACTTGGTTATGTTGAAACTATTGTTGGTATCTACGAAATTTCATTTCGTGCATTCAAACAGGTAGATAAAAGTTTATATTTTTTATGATAGAGTTAGTTATTTGTTTAAGCACCTAATAATGGGTTTTTGTTGCTATATATTTTGATAGGTCATTTTGAAGGTTGATTGGTTTGAGCCGAGTATAAAGGTAGTAATTCCACATTAAGAAAGGAATTATCTGGGTTTTGGGCAATTGATTCTTCCAAGGTAATGCGATCTAGTAAAGAACCATATATTCTTCCTAGGCATATTGAACAAGCATTTTTTTTATAAAAACCTAGATGCTCATCCTTGGTGGCAAGTCATTCATGTGCAACCTAGAGGTAGGTCATTGTTTGAACAATTTATTGTTAGAGAGATCGAAGAAAGTCCTCTTGATGATTCAACATCAGATACTGATACATAATCTAAAAAAGAAATTAGAATCATGATACGTGATAATGGTACTAATCTTTTTTATGAAGAGGATAATTCTCTACATGTTGCTTCTACTAATGAGGAAGAGGAATTACCAGAAATAGATATTAATCCATTAGTAGATGATGTGACTCATGAGAACATAGATT
>CM035412.1:160134785-160254785 GCA_020310875.1 Ceratopteris richardii
GGTTTACCACCGGGATTTGAAGCCGGAAACTTATTGTTGGACTCCAAAGGCGATCTTAAGATTTTCGACTTCGGGCTTAGTGCACTTTCTCATTAATGATGGCAAGATGGAGTGCTTCACACAACTTGTGGGACTCCAAACTATGTGGCACCTGAGGTTATCAATGAGAAAGGCTACAATAGTGCTGCCGCTGACATCTGGTCATGTAGGGTCATAGTCCGCGTCCTTTTGGCTGGGTTTTTTCCTTTCGACAAGTACAACACATATGACTTGTACAAAAAGATTGAGGAAGCTGATTTTACTTTCTCATCTTGGTTTGCAGAGGAATCTAAGCATCTCCTAATGAGGATACTCGATGCCAATCTTAAATCTTGCATGACAATGCCAGAACTGCTGAATGATGATTGGTTCAAAATCAATGATACCGTTGTGAAGTGTAGTTATGATGATTTTAGCACAGAAAGTATTGAGGGGATTGTCAAAAGTGAGGAGGAAAACTTTGCCGTGGGAGACACCACGCCTTCTCTTATAACTTTTCCAATATCAGAGGTGGCACATAAAGTGAATCTGGGCTTGCGTTCAAAAGTGATAGTAAAAGTGTAAGTGGTAAAAGTGTAGGTGGATAAATGACTATTACTGCCCACCATTCATGACGACTTCCTATTTTTGAGGATCCAATTCAAATCTGGTGGCATATTTGATCTACCCCTTCAATTTTGGGGCAATCAATCGGTGCATATTTAGTGAATGTGGGAATCGGAAAGGCTCTCTTGGCCTATTGGAGCCTATAAAACAATGGACTAGTACTCATTTGGGGATATACAGACACATATAGAGCTTATTTCCGGCATCTCCTTTGGTACTCTCTTTGCACTCTGTGGCTATAGGCCTACTAAAGTCACTCTGTGGTGAAGATACAAAGCGTGGGCTTCCCAGTGGAGGTCTAATAGCACTATAGTGTAAAGAAGTGGCTTGCTTTTTTCATTCAGTTTGAGTCAGTGATATTTCCATGCTCTTCCATTAGAGCAAGTCTTCATACCTTTCTACTGAGTAGTGCAAGTCTTCATCTAGTTGTGATCAGTACAAGTCTTCATCTAGTTGTGTTCATTTTATTGGACGAATCTCTTGTATTGATTCTATTTTGTTCTGGATTGACATGTTAGCACAGAGCATCAGCTTTTGTAGCATTTCCTTTGCCTACGTTGTAATCATCTGTTTGAACTAAGGAGTGGTTTGGTCTTCCACTATTGTCATTTTTCATTAATCTTCTCCCTAAGTATTTACAACTTCTATGCGATTATTGTTATATGCCTGCTCACAGAAGTGTTTAAGGGTATATTTCCCCAAGGAGAACCACCCTTGAGTAGGAAAAGTACTGGAAGTGCACGGTGCATGCTCCTGCTAAATTAGATACCCCAGTACCTCATCTACATTTATTTATTTATATTTATTTATGTGTGTTGTGTATGTACGTGTATCTATATGTGCATATACATGCGTTGTGTGTGTGTATATATGCATGTGTATATGTAAATATGCATGTAAATATGATTACATGAGTCTATGTGTGTGCACATTTGATTATGCATGTGTATGTGTATGTGAGTATGTGTACGTGTATGTGAGTATGTGTATGTGTCTATGTGTATTCATTATATGTGTGTAACTGCATGCATGTGTATGTGTGTGTAAAATTGTGCATGTATGTGTGTGTATGTATAAATGTGCATGTATGTGTATATGTCTGTAAATGTGCATGTATGATGTATATGTGTGTGTATATGTGTATTTGTACCTCTAGTCTCACTCTTTTATCTCTCTCTCTCTCTCTCATATACATACATACATACACAAACACACATACTCATATCTACATATATATACATAAAAGCCGTGCATACCGTGCATTATCAGGACTATGAGCCATAAGTGTCCGCATCTCTTTTACACACCACTTATGCAACTGTCCTGTCCCAAACTCTGTCTCAAGTGAACTAAGTACGTATTTTTTATCCCTCTCATCATGCTCACTATCAAAATAAAAAAAATAATGTAAATAAAACATAAGATATTTATTTCAATTTATATGTAAAATTTATACTTACTTCCATGGTAAGTGGGCAAGGGGCAGGTAAGAGTCGCATGATGCCCGCATTCTTCTCTTGAACTCTAATCCATTCCCTATGTACACAATGTTCCCCTCTGGCTCTATATCGCACTCTAGTTCTAAGGTGCCTATGCATGTCCTCATAGGCAACTCTGGTCTTCTATCATGATCTAGAGGTGGTATAGGTGTCCTAAAAATAGAAAGATAAAAATAAATAAAAATATGTGTTATAATGTCATTAAAAAAGTTTATGAAACAAAACATAACTATGAGTAGATAGCTATCTTCCTGCATATGGAGCCGCAGAAGAGCCCTTCTCTGATGGTTGGGTAAGCATTTAGATTGTATAGTCCAGCTCATCATCAGACATCTCTGAGTAATCATGCATGATGTCCCCTAGAGTATCAGACAGAACTCTTGCTCTCATAAGACTTTTTATGAGAGTGACTTTCGCCTTTCTCTCTCTACTAGAACTCATAATACCTAACATATAAAACAAAATGGGTTAGAAATCAATATATATACGTGTACATATGTATGTATGTATGCATTGAGTATGTGTATGTATGCATGTGTGTGTGTATGTACGTGCGTGTATGTGTGTCTCTATGTGTGTATGCATGTGTATGTGTGTGTATGTGTCTATGTGTATGTATGTGTGTGTATATGTGTGTGTGTGTGTGTGTCTATGTGTATGTATTTGCGTCTATGAGTGTGTATGTGTTTCTACGTGTGTATGTTTCTATGTGTGTGTATGTGTCTATGTGTGTATGTGTATGCATGTATGTATGAATATGCACGTGCATTATGTATGCATATGTGTGTGTATGTGTGTGTATGCATTATGTATGCATATGTGTGTGTATGCATTAAGTATGTGTGTATGTGTGTGTGTATGTATGTGCATGTATGTGTGTGTATGTGTGTGTATGTGTGTGTATGTGTGTATGCATGTGTACGTGTGTGTATGCATCATTATGTGTGTATGTGTCTATGTCTATGTATATGTGTGTGTGTATGTGCGTGTGTCTATGTGTATGTGTGTGCATCTATGAGTGTGTATGTGTTTATGTGTGTTTATGTGTGTGTATGTGTCTATGTGTGTGTATGTGTCTATGTGTGTATATGTATGCATGTATGTATGCATATGTGTGTGTATGTGTGTGTATGCATTATGTATGCATATGTGTGTGTATGCACGTAACTAGGATTGTATGCACATAGTCATATGCAAGGTTTACTGGGTATTCTTAGGTCAAAACTAACTTAAACATACAATGGAAATGTTTTTCATAATGCAATCAATTAAATCTATCAAATACCTGAACAAAACAACTCTTTTCTTTGTGGTGTATACAAATCATTAGAGCATAGTGAGGAAAGGTAAAGAAATAAATTTGGAAAATATGTTTGTAAACAATCCCAAAGGGATTTCATCCCAACTTGTACCCCCCAATAAACTAGCACACCATCCCAATAGGCCAACCTACAAAGTCAAACAAAAATCCATCAAGATTCTTTTTAACTTGTTTTTTGTTCTTATGTTTTTCTTTTTGAATATTGAAATCGTGACTTTCATATGAACATCTACATTGTAAGAAAAATAAAGAGAAATTTAAAATATGTACGTCATGATTCAAAAACTCCTTTTGTCACCTTAAAAAATAAGTCTAAGTACACCTATAGAAATCATTTAGACTTTTCATTAGTGGAATTAAAGTGAGTTGTCATTTTATTTAAATCTTCTCCTACTTTGCTATTATACACCTATTAGAAAATACAACTACCTCCACTATTGCATAGCTTAGCCACATATAGCCCACACAATAAATCTTTGAAGAGGTTTTGAGACGACATCTAAGTCATGAAAAATAGTTTTTAATCTGTCTCTTTTTCCTTATTTTTCTTTATCTTTATTTTTTTCTTTTCCACTTTGCAACAACCATTAATGTACTACTTCTTTATTAATTCTTTTCACTTTTCAACTTTTTTAAGGGGAAAGGCCAAAACCCTAATCAAAGCAGAAGATCTAGAGATATGCACAAGAAGGATTCAAGATTTCACTTCCTAAGTATTTTCAGAAGTTCACACATCCTATCTATATAAAACAAGTCCTTCTGTCTACTAAGAGCTTCTAGTAAGAGTGTCCTATCAAAGTCCTCATAATCTTAAAGGGTGTACTTGATCCTAATCTCTCAAGTGCACACATCCTTGCTAGAGTTTCTAATTACTTCTTGTTGCATTTCAAAATCTTCATTTATTTTCTTAGAACATCATGAAATCAAATCCAATAAAATACATTCACCTAATTTAAATCTCCTTCAGCTGCATCATCTTCATCTTCATCTTCATGCAATTCTTGATAATTATCATATTCTCCTTCATTCTCTTCTTTAATAACTTTACTCTATTTCCTAGAATGAAGGACTTTAACGGAGTACTATCAAATTCACAAAGCTCATATGTACCATTAGTAAATACAAACATCAGTGCATATAGACCAAACCACCTTTTAGTCAATTTCTTTCTCACATCATAATGAGTATCCATTGCACTATTGTACACCAATACTCTGTCATTGATCTTGATGTTACATGGCCTAAATGAATGAGTTTTATCAAAATAAATATTATTTGTCAACCTTGACTACTTTATCCTTTATAATAACTCTTTTAAGTTCTCATTATCTTACTTTAATTATTTAATCATCAATTATAATAATTTTTTTCTTGTCATTTCATCATTCCATGAGAGCCTCATCCATGTCCAAATTTGAGTCTCGATAGGGAAAACTGGCTTATAGTACATTAGTTCAAGAAGCATAAATCTTGTAGAGCAAGTTTAAATCATCCTTTCTACTCATAACATGTATGCAAGATATCTAGGCCACTACGTATTGTAGGCGTTAGAGACCACTTTCATGATAGAAGGATGACCTCTCTCAATCTTTACATTAGCCTCATGATAGGATATAATGGGTCTCTATGAGTAAATCAAGAGTGTACTTGATATGTTGCATAAAAACCTTTGTTACCTGCATATAAGGTCTCATGCATCTCTCTGATGACCTTGGTCTTAAGACTTCTATAACTCAATACACGTTGTTGAATCTCTACCTTGCCTTTGGCATGTCGCCAAATAAATTCATCCTTCTAGAAAAAGTTGTCAAACATTTTTCTAATGGATCTAAACTTATTTGTGGACAAGCCTAAGGAAGGTTTTTGTGAAGTTGGATAATCTCCTATGTCTTTTCATTCTCCATCATACTCATCCTTGTAGAATCACTCATAAAATAGACTATTGGATCATATCTCATCATATTTGTATCTCTCTCTATCTCATCATTATCAATATCATCATTAAACTTTTTTCTTGAAAGCATATCAACAACTGTATTTAATTTCCTAGCCATGTGGACAAAAGCTAGATTTATAAACTTTACTTATGAAATCCCCCTAAGAATCAAAATATCCATAGAAGAGCAATCAGCTATCATACCAATGAGACAAAGGCAATAAGTCTCAACTACAACATTAGCTCCAATAAAATATCCTCCACTTCATAAATTCTGCCAATGGCCTTAACTTTTTATGGCTTTGTGACCACAATGTCCACACAGATGTCCTTCAATGAGAATCGCATCGAGTGCAAAAATAGATTTCTCTAAAGAAAATATTCACCCTACATCTTCAAGTCTCTCAAAAAACCTCTTATAGTTTTAGATATGGTTGCTAACAAGTTTCCTACAATTAGAAGCATCTAAACCCTCATCTTTTACTCTTTCTCCCACATCTCTTTATTGGAATATAGTCAATAAAATGCATAATCATCGAAGTTATGAAGTCATGCATGACCAGATTCATGGCCTTCATCATGTGAGCTACATAATTTGTCGCCCCTGCAAAAATGTAAACATACATACAAGGCCTAGTGGAGTCTTCATAATAGTAATGTCGTTGCTCTAAGTTGCTAATTGAAACTAGTCATACCATGAATACAAATTGCCCATTGAGTAGATGGAATGTCCAATGAATGCTTCACCAAACTCATCTACTATAGGTCATGTGCCTATAGTTCTAGTTTGACTTCATTCATAGGTTGCAAATGCTTAGTGAAAGGGAGTTTCCCTTTCTTCTTCGGTACCCAAAACCACGTATCCCAATATGGCCTTAATGATGGTTCTAAATTTTGCATGGATATCTTTTTCTTTAGTAGTCTCATTGATGCAGATAAATGAGATTTTTGAAGTGGTATAGGTCAAGCATTGCATGGAATATGTGGCATTGTGAAGATGATCATTGGAGACACTTGTTTTGGATCTATGATACCTATCTCATGTGGTAAATGAGCGAATGCTTTCTCACGTCTCTTGATAACTTCTACGAATATTTCTCTTTTTTCTATAAGAAATATTTTCTCACTATATTTTATTTGCTTAATTCTCTTTTCACTAAAGTGATGCCCTATCAGGTATTGTCTTCTCAACATAGGGTCATCAAATAGTCTCAAATATTTCTCATAGTTATCTCGTGTGATTTCCTTGTTAGTAGTCTTGTATTTTGTATTTACATTCACTTCATGTTCTTGAGAAAAATCAATATTCAAATCATATTCTTGAATAACACTCAGCATAATGATTTCGTTTTTTTCTTTTCTTGGAAGTGCTTTCTCAAGTTCTTCTTGAACACTTGAAATGCTATCAAACTCAATTATGTATTCAATCTTTTCATGAGGAAACATTTATCCTAGATTTTTATAAATTTTTCATATGATTTAGTAAACTTTATTGAATGTTTTTTTCAAATCCAGTAACTTGAATATAGAAGAATATACATAAAACTGTGCAAACTATGTAAAGAGTCTTGTGGACATCAAACCATTCTCCCTTAGTAGTGTACAATCATCGCACTCACAATAATAAGAGTTTATTGGGTGTTTTCTCAGATTCTTCTTGTTCTCTACCTGATTCAGGGAGAGCATCATGACTTACAAGGAGTTCAAGTCAGATATCAATTAGATTCTTGCATAAGCACATCCATTATTTATTGCCTTTATTTCCATTCACATTTTTGTTGTGAATGGTTGTCCAAGAATAGCCTCCTACAAACAATTGTCTTGGACAAAGAATTGTAATCCGTCAGAAACTCCCCAATCATCATAGGCACAAAAGCACAAGCTCCAAGTAAACCTTCGGATCCAATATCTTCCATCCTCATCCTTGAGTCATGTTCCTTATCTATTGGCCATCAGAATTCATGATACAACCTCTTAGGTATCACATTTATATGTAATCTTGAGTCAATCAAGGCCAAAACAAAATAAGAATCTCTACCATTCCAAAATCCAACTTATACGTCTAGTCCCTCTCTTGCGTTGAACTTATTATAATCACTCTCAGATTCTCTTTTCTCATCATCAGGTATGATCATTCCAAGAGAGTTTTTGTTCACTTGACATATTCCAATCTCTTCATCTTCATTATCCAAGAAGTCACTCAAGGCAACTACTTCATTCATTGCTTGAGTGTGTTTAGATGTTTCTCTTGTCTTTATATCTTCAGGTAATAGAAAGCTCTTTTTCTTAATTTGTCTAATGAAATTGTCTTTGAGCTCATGCTTTGCAATTGAGAAGACATGTTCCAAAGACATAGTTACGTAACTCTTTAGTAAAAGGGTTTACAATCTTCTTTATGTTATTCTTTTTTTCAAGTTCTGAAATTAGTACAACCTTTGGAGATTTTATCTTCTTTTTCTTCTCACTTTCTTGAATATTTTTTGCCTTTTTTCGTAGGCTCTTCACACTTTTCATTTACTACTTTTGTTTCTTGATTTTTAGTTGGTTTTTTGTGAGATTGATTATTCTTGATTCTTTTCTTTCCCTCCCTTACTTCCTTTCTTTTTGCCTTTTCTTTAGAAGCAATAGGCTCCTCAAAGTGGAATCTCTTCTTTCAATCTTTGTACTTTTCTTACTCATCTTTGCTTTGCCTCCTAGTCACTCTTCTTTTTTGCTCTACCTCATCCCGCATCTAGTCTCTTCTCCTCTTAATCTCAACATTAGCAATATGTGGGTAGACATAAATTTGATCCACAAGAGACTTGCAAGTGGTCTTTTGCATGATCACATCTATGGCTATCACTAGAGCTTCAATTCAATAGTTCTTTTGAGTATGTGACCCAATCTCTTCTTCATATCCTATGTCTGGTGGCTCAAACTAGGCTAATCATGTACTAGCATCTATGTTTGACATATTTTCATATAGTTTCTTCATTCTTGCCTTTCCCCTATTTATAGTTAGAGGAAGCACGGTCCTGAAGTCACAAAGTTTCTTGTCTATATCTATTACTAACTAGTGTTCTCTTGTCTACTTTATCTCTTCCCATGTAAAGAAAATTATTCTTCTGCATCAAATGAGACACACCTTTTTTCTCCGGTGCTTCAAAATTCAAGAGTTCCTCGTCTATCATATGGACCAATATTTCTTTGATGCATGGGATGAGCTTATAGTAAAGGATTCCATTGAGCAAAGGGCTCCACTATATGTGCAATCTAAGGCATCATGTATCCTTGTATATTCCTCATTGGCATAGCATTTCTTTGTAATGGATCTATATAACTAGTGCCACACTTACCAAGAGTAGGGTCTTTAAATCCAATAGAGTACACCTTATTGTGTAAGCTAGCCATATCTTTTGATAGAGAAGCTTCCTTCATCATAACATTCTCAATTTACTTGTTAAGAATCCCTAATTTTAACTCCAATCATGTTTGAGATGTGATGCAACATTATCCTTAGCTAAGGTTGTAGAGACATTTGGACCCACTAGAACAAGTGTCTCCCTTTGCTATAATGTAGCAGTGTCTACTACCCTATCCTAAAGGATAGCCTATTGTTGCCTCATCTATGCAGCTACCTCTACCTCTTTTCTAATGATTACACATTCTTCAATAAGCTCGAACCTCTTTCCTCTCTCTTGAATCCTTCTCTCAACTTTGGTCCTATCTTCAAGACCTAAATAAAATCACTAGTTCATGCTTTAAAGAGTCTAGATTAGCTTCTTGAAGTTGAGAAAATCTCCTCACAAACCCATTCAATACATGTGTCAAAGATGATGTGGGTTTCGGGTAATCGACCCATCGTGAAAATCCCTTTCTATTATGCTGACTAAAATCTTCTAGGATAGAAGAGTTTATGTAATTCATTTCTAAAATCTATCCAACTTTTCTACATATATAAAGATGGATGTCAAAATCAATCATGAAACGAACTGTGCAAAGAAATGAGTTAACATCTCTTTAGGTAGTCCATGGATTTGAGCTTGGTATACCGATGTTCGGCATACCGACGGTCTACATCGGTGTCGGTAAGACCCTCAGAAGATTTGGTAATACCGCTTAGCCTTGGAACAACTGCGTCGGTATAAGCATCGGTATGAGCATCGATAAGTCACTAGAAACTACCGATGCCCATACCAATGCTTATACCGATGCTCAATTTTTAACCGGGCCCACGAGCAAACATTCCACATTTCGAGCGTTTTGAACTAAGATCTTCGACTATCGACTTTGCGCACGCGAACGACATATCTCTATTTGTCAGTGTTTCTCTCTTTCTCTCTCTCTCTCTCTCTCCTTCCCCCTCTCTCTCTCTCTTTCTCTCCTTCCCTCTCTCTCTCTCTCTCCCCCCTCCCTCTCTCTCTTTCTCTCCACCTCGCTCTCTCTCTCTCTCAGTAGATCTAAGCACACCTCTATCTTTCTAGATCTGAAGTTTTGGTAAGTATATTGCACATACTGTAGCTCTCTTTTTTCTTTCTTTATGTTTTTACTTTTTTAATATCTTCTCTCTTTAATTTTGCAATAGATTTTGGATCAAATCTTTGGAAATTCGATGAAAGACAACTTCAAGTGGACTTTGACGACCAAAAACCAAACAATTACATCCATATAAGTGATTGTTTTGTTTTCGACTGACACACAGAGAGAGAGAGAGATACATATACATACACACTGACATATGTATAAACAAACACATGCATATCCATACACACATACAAACGTGCATATGCATACACACATGCATATGCATCCACACAATGCATATGCATACACACATACACAATGCATATGCATACACACATTCATATGCATACAAACATGCATATGCATACACACATGGATATGCATATGCATACACATGCATATGCATATGCATACAAATGCATATGCATACACACATGCATATGCATACACACATGCATATGCATACACATGCACATGCATACACACATGCATATGCATACACACATGCATATGCATACAAATGCACATGCATATGCATACACATGCACATGCATATGCATACACATGCATATACATACACATGCATATGCATACACATGCATATGCATACACATGCATATGCATACACATGCATATGCATACACATGCATATGCATACACATGCATATGCATACACATGCATATGCATACACATGCATATGCATACACATGCATATGCATACACATGCATATGCATACACATGCATATGCATACACATGCACATGCATATGTATACACATCCACATGCATATGCATACACACATTCACATGCATATGCACACACAAGCATATATATATATGCATACACACATGCATATGTATATGCATACACACATGCATATGCATAGACATGCACATGCATATGCATACACATCCATATGCATACACATGCATATGCATACACATGCATATGCATATGCATACACATGCATATGCATATGCATACACACATGCACACATGCATATGCATACACACATACACACATGCACACATGCATATGCATATACACATGCATATGCATACACAGAATGCATATGCATACACACAAATGGATATGCATACACACAAATGCATATGCATAAACACAAATGCATATGCATACACACAAATGCATATGCATACACATGCATATGCATACACACAAATGCATCGAAAAACAAACATGCATATGCATACACACATGCATATGCATATGCATACACACATGCATATGCATATGCATACACATGCATATGCATACACATGGATATACATACACATGCATATGCATACACATGCATATGCATACACATGCATATGCAATATATGCATACACATGCATATGCAATATATGCATACACATGCATATGCATTATATGCATACACATGCATATGCATATGCATGCACACATACACACATGCATATGCATACACACATACACACATTCACACATGCATATGCATACACACATACACACATGCATATTAATATGCATATACACATGCATATGCATACACATGCACATGCATATGCATACACATGCATATGCATACACATGCATATGCATACACATGCATATGCATACACATGCATATGCATACACATGCATATGCATACACATGCATATGCATACACATGCATATGCATATGCATACACACATGCACACATGCATATGCATACACACATGCATATGCATACACACAATGCATATGCATACACACAAATGCATATGCATACACACATGCATATGCATACACACAAATGCATATGCATACAGAAAAATGCATATGCATACAGACAAATGCATATGCATACAAACATGCATATGCATACACACATGGATATGCATATGCATACACACACGCATATGCATATGCATACACATGCATATGCATATGCATACACACATACACACATGCACACATGCATATGCATACACACATGCATATGCATACACACATGCATATGCATACACACATGCATATGCATACACACATGCATATGCATACACACAATGCATATGCATACACACAAATGCATATGCATACACACATGCATATGCATACACACATGCATATGCATACACACAAATGCATATGCATACAGACAAATGCATATGCATACAAACATGCATATGCATACACACATGGATATGCATATGCATACACACACGCATATGCATATGCATACACATGCATATGCATACACATGCATATGCATACGCATGCATATGCATACACATGCATATGCATACACATGCATATGCATATGCATACACATGCATATGCATATGCATACACATGCATATGCATACACATGCATATGCATATGCATACACACATGCACACATGCATATGCATACACATGCATATGCATACACATGCACATGCATATGCATACACACATACACACATGCACACATGCAGATGCATACACATGCAATTGCATATGCATACACACATACAGATGCATATGCATATGCATATACACATGCATATACATACACATGCATATGCATACACATGCATATGCATACACATGCATATGCATACACATGCATATGCATACACATGCATATGCATACACATGCACATGCAAATGCATACAAACATGCATATGCATACACACATGCATATGCATACACACATATACACATACACACATGCACACATACACACATACACACATGCACACATGAGCACATGCACACATACACACATACACACAATGCATATGCATACACACATACACACAATGCATATGCATAAACACATACACACATACAGACAATGCATATGCATACACACATACACACATGCGTATGCATACACACATACACACATGCACACATGCACACATACACACATACACATGCATACACACATACACACATGCACACGTGCATATGCATACACACATACACACATGCACATATGCATATGCATACACACAAAGGCATATGCATACAAACATGCATATGCATACACACAAATGCATATGCATAAAAACATGCATATGCATACACACATGCATATGCATACACACATGCATATGCATACACACATGCATATGCATACACACATGCATATGCATACACACATGCATATGCCTATGCATACACACATGCATATGCCTATGCATACACACATGCATATGCATATACACATTGGATCAGATGGGATCTTCACATTGGATCAGATGGGATCTTCACATTGGATCAGATGGGATCTTCACATTGGATCAGATGGGATCTCCACATACACCTTGGGGAGGACATGACCATGATGACTTCAAAATATATCACATACGTAATGGAGCTTCAGTCATGGATGCAGCTGGGAAGTCAATACGTTAGCACATTCGACAACTTTTCTCCATAGAGTTTGGACCTTCTATAATGCTAAAATGGAGCGAACAGGATAGGGATTCTAAAAACAATATCACAGAATCGATATATGAAGAGTACCGGCCAGCACTTGGGGATCCTATTGTCAGTTCGGAATGGATTCAGCATATGGAATGCGAGGTGATGTGTCATCGACCGTCCGAAGCTCGCGATGATTTTAGGGCAGGCTTACCAAAGACTGTGTGGTTAGATCTTAAAGAGTGGGAATCGATTCAGGATGAGCAACAACATACTCCTAATCGATATCGTCAAAAGAGAGATGCGGCGGCCACTCATTTGGATACAGTTGGAACGTCGCATTTAGGTAGCCACGGATATGGCAGTATACGTTGCCAATTTGTAAGTATCATGTTAATTATTGAATTTTTTTGTGTTCTACACATCATGTATGTTCATCTAACATTTTGCATATTTATTATAGCTAGTTGGCAGTGGGTCGTTCTCCGGCGCGAACCGAAGAATCTTACGGATATCGTCATGGATTTGCTGCACTATTGCAAGACTTAGAGGGACGTGGTGCAATCATTTCGTTGGAGAATATTCTATGATTAGGTAGACATATAGCTTGGTTTCATATTTTTAGTTGTTGTTTATAAATGTCATGTCAATTTGTCTCATTTTACACATGCTTTGTTGCAAGATTGTAGGTGTAAATGTTTGGATCCCTTTACGTATATAATTTGCCACAATTTTGTATTACACTCCTATCTGGCAATGATGTAGTATAATTTTGTATTCGCTTCCTATATGGAAGTGCCTTTTCACATTGCCACAATTTTGTATTACACTCCTATGTGGAAATGATGTACCATAATTTGGTAGTCAATTCCTATATGGAAGTGCTTTGTCACAGTCTTGTACATCTTTCATTTATGGAATATACAACTTTTTGTACATGATTCATGGTTCATTTTTGCTCATATAAAATCAGATTTTGGTTGCCATTAGAGTACATAACACATGTACTCGGCTCAGAGTTGGGCAGAGTGTATTGTCTTTTGCTAAAAAACATCATGTTGTAGCAATAGACAACACACTCTGCTCAAAAACATTTGTGTAGATATGGTCGTCGGTATGGGCATCGGTACGCCCAGCAGAGTCATTGGTATGGGCATCGGTACACCTAGCAGAGCCGTCGGTATGAGCGTCGGTATAGCCATCGGTATTACCGATGCTTATAGTGATGCCCATACCGATGACCATACCGGTGTTATGTTTTTGATGCACATACTGACCGTAACACTGATGTCGTGGAAAAATTATGTCCGTTCATTTTCCTCGGTAGCAGTCTTTGTATACCCTCGATATGTTGTAGTGAAAGAATCTCTCTTTAGTCCTAGATCAACTATCTTAGCAAAATCTACTTCTAAGGCCAAAGTGTGTGTGAAAATCTCAAGTCACTCGATTTCCTTTCTTCCTTTGATCTAGCTTAAATTACTTTTGCTTGATTTCATCAACTTAATTCATTTCATTTCTTTGATTGATATTATCTTGTTCTCTTCTTTGGTTAAACTTGATTTGTTTGCTTTTTCCCTTTTATTTTAATTTTCTTAGATTGATTTAGACAAATTCCTTTTTTTTGCTTTTGAATTACTTGTTGTTAATTTTTTTTTTAATTTACAAAGAGTCTTCTAGATTTTAATGATATTTTAGATTTTTACGTTTCTGTTCTTTCAAAGAAGTCTAACTAAGCCACGATAGGAGGAACTTTCTAACTAAATAACAATTGAAAAGAGGGCTTGATATGTTTAAACTAGTACAAGATATGAGTTGTCAAACTTAGACAACAAAATCGATGTTTCTTTTTATGTGCATGAAAACAATGCAGATATTAAAAGAACTTAAAAATTGAATACTTGATATATCTGATCTGAAGTCTAGGTTCAATTTTATGTAGTGAAAAATATATTTACATTTATTTTAAGAAAATCCTAACTATAAGAAATTCTAAAGTATGAAAGTGGTTTTCTATCTTCTGAAGGCATGGCTGGTGTGTCAAGGATTTGCTACCACCAGGGCAACACCTTCAGCTTCACATCGGGTTCAGTTTGTGGGAGAGACGGATCATCATAGGGACAATCATAGCATTAGATTAGCCCTTTGGGTGTGTCCTCCTATGTAGAGAGTAGCATTTTCACGTTGGGCGATTTCTTAGGGATAGTTTGCCAAGCCTCACATGTGCTTCATAGGTAACAACAAAGCACATGGAAGAGGGAGTACGATCTTATGGATAAACTTGGTTAGAGGGGTAGAATTGGAAGTAGGTTTGGGCAAGAGGAATTCCTAAACAAATGAAGTCATGCAACTAACTACCACACTTCAAGTAAGAAATAAAATGGAATGGTAAATAGTCATATATTTATCAACTATGTTGTCATCCATGGGTAATATAGAATGCATGGGGTAGATTCCCAATACAGACTAAATGAGATCAAAATAGAAGATCGTTGAAACACATAAGGATCATAAGGAGAAACTCCACTAGAGTGTGAATAGTAATAAGTAGTCCTTGCATCAATCTTTTATGCTACAAGGCCAAAACGACGTTCATTTTACTTCTCTTCAAATCTTTAACTTTTTTTCAAAGAAGATCATGAAAAAAAAACTTTGGTAGAGAGAGGAAAAATTCAAATACCCCTTCTAGAAAAAATTAACCTTTGATTTTATTATTGATACTTTGAACTGATTTGCTTTCTGATTTTTGTTTCTTTTTTTATTTCTTATTATATTTTTCCATTTTTCTATTGACTACTCTTTTTTGTTTACTTACATAATTCTTTTTAACGATATCTCATTTGTTTTAGTTTATATTTCTAGATTTCGTTTTACTTAAATTATTTAAATTTTTTCACCAATATTTCTATTTTTTTATATATCTTTTTAGTTAAGATTTAATTTTTCTCAAAAGTAAGTTTGGCAATTGCCTATTCTTCCAAGGTTTAATTAATAGTAAAAATAGTTATACAAGAGAACATGCGAAGTAACCATAGGACCCCCCAAATCCCACAAAGAAAGGGTTGCCTATGCATTTCTAGAGGACTTTAAAAAGAGGTTTGATAATCCTCTCGTCTCCCCTAGTGTGGGGCCCACTTGCTTTTAATATTGTTGTTCTCTAGGAAAAACACTTCATGATGTCTACAAGGCAGGGGCTTCTTACAATTGGGAGTTCTTTTGCCTACAAGGAAAAGATATTCCTTGATCAACAATTCTTTAGGAGGCTTTCCACAGTTGGAAGCACATCTCTCTTTTGAGATATTCCAAAGGGTCTGACCTCTTATAGCATTCCACAATGTTGAGGAACATTCGATCGCTTCATCTAGCAATGCTTGTTTCCAATTTATTTGTCCTTGTCGCAACATGATTCTTCCAAAATTCTTCCAAAAAAAAATAGACTTGGGGCATGAAAAGAAGAGGTGTGCCAAATCCTCATTGCCACATAAGCATCGTTTGCACCAAGGGGGAACCCTACAAATTTTGTTAGCTTTAATTTAATAATTATGTTCTTTATTTAATTGAAACCATTTGTTGTTATCTACTCACAACTTGGTTGATAAAGGAAAACAAAAAGTGATTGAGCATCATATGTGCTTAGATGAAGAATATGTTGATCGTGATGATCAGGATACTCTAGTTATCAAAAATAATGCCCTAGAGCTTCCGCATGACCAGCTTGGGGAGAAATTTGTTATACGGTCATGGGCCTAGACCTACTTTGGATACCTTATGAGCTTGGATTAAATCTAACTAAGAGTTTAAAGGTTTGTTTGTGAGGCATATTCAATATTTACCAAAGGATTATTTTTTGTTTCACTTTGAAGAAGCCCTAAGTGCCTCGAAAGTCATAAGTGAGGGGTAGTGGTTAATTAAGAACACACGTATTTCATTCTTTAAATGGTATGTTGGTTTTAACCCAAGGGGACCTAAACCAACCAAGGTTCTTGTATAGGTTGAGTACCCTGATTTATGAGTAGATTATTATCCTTTGATTTATAGTTTAAAATTCGTTGATTATTAAGGACTCTGATGGTAAGTGCCTACATGAGCAAAAAAAGGTATACAGGAATTGACCCAATGCTTGTTTTAATTGTTAAAAGAAAGTTCATTTAACTTAGGATTGTCCCCTCTTGACTCAAAAAGAAAAAGAAGAACAAGACATGGCTAAAGAAAATAAAGCCAATATTGGTCCTTGCGGCCATACTACAAGTAGCCCCATGCCCTCAAATAAACCTATAAAAAAAGAAACAAGGTAAACCTATCAATATTTATGATCTTTTGTTGGAAGAACTAACTAACCATTTCAAAGTTGGGATAGAGAAGAGCACTCATGTCAAAGAAGACCTAGATCCCAATGCTTTAACAAAGGATTAAACTGGTAATGATGATATTCATGTTTTTATGAATATTCATGTTAGTAATGAGGAAGAGGGTTGACTCAAGTGCAAAATAAAATAAACAGAAAACTCTAACATTACTACAAATTCATATGAAAAGTCCTTTTTTTGTATGTACTAATGATTGTCTAAAACAAAGTGATAATGTTTTCTTGCAAGAACTAAATAAACTTTGATAAAAAATTGATCAATGAGTTGACTCAAAATGGTGAAACCTAAGATGATGTAGAAATGTATGACACTAAGGAGCTCAAACCCTCATAGCATAGTACTCTCAAGAATAAAAGAAAAGACCCTTTGAGGGTCTCAATTTCTTTGTCCAAGCCCATTAGAAACTATAGAAAATAATGGTTTTATCAAGTTCTATTATCTTTCTATGACTAACGTGCATGAACTCATCTCTACTATATTTGACACTTGTATGTTGAAAATTTTGATCATGCAAAGATTTTTCAGGAGGATTCCTCATGATGGTATTTGTACCCATGATTTTAAAGATCTAGTTGGATGATATCACTACTGAAAATGTCACCTGTTTTGTCTATGGGGCTTATATGCAGTGCGTGTTTGCTTCTGGTTCTCATATTAAGGTCCTTGGGCTCATCTTTGTGGCTATTGAAATTAGGGTGGAGTTATAGGGAGACTTCATAAATAGTCTCAATGAGGTAGTGACTGTATGAACTCCTTCCTAATAAGCATCATACTAAGGTTGCTTCTTTCCTGTCGGCGAACATGTATTTTATTATGGTGTTTCAAGCTATTGTTTGTACTATCACCCTTTCTAATAATAGTATGTTGAAAAAGATGCTCATTCAAGATTCCAATGGTAATATCGTGGTCATGTTGATGATTTATAATAATCATGTTTATTTCTATTGTGTCTTTCACTCTAGTATTCATGTTAAGGCTCCTGTTATTAAAGAGATGCACAAACAATTACTACAAAGAGACATAATAGAAATTCTCAAGGAAGGTTACTGCCTAAGTTGCTCAAGCAAGAGTATTGTGGAACATTGCTAGAAATGTTGATATCTTCCAAAAGCTTCTTGCCATCTATGGATGTGTTGGATACTATCTTCATATCTGGCTATGTTTCTCATTACTCACATTAAGCTATTGTCCCTTAACACTAAAGGGTTGACTAACCCTACTAAAGCTTGCAGTATGTGCATGAAGGACTTGAGCCTCTATCATGACTTTCTATATTTGCAGGAGATTAGAACTAAAGGATTAAACCTTATAAAAAATCTTGCCAGTTTTTCTTCCTCTCATTCTTGGCATCACACTCGCCATGATTATGGCAAAGGTGGGGCTGTGATTGGAGTCCATGCAGGTTTGGGTCATTGAGTTGAGAACCGTGTATGGTTCTAATAATAATGTTGAAAGAACTAAGTTTTGGAAAGAGCTTTTTGATTTTGAGGGAGATTTGCTTATAATGGGGGACTTTAATATGGTGGCTCATGCCAAAGATAGAATTGAGAACAAAAATAGTGTTATTTTTGGCAAAGAGAGGTATGGTTGGTTCAATCTCATTAATCACAAGAATCTTCTGGACTTCACTCACACTACTATGACTTGGACAAATAGAAGTAGGGACTAGTTTTTGGCTCCTAGATTAGATAAAGGTTACTAGAATGCTAATGAAGTTCATGACTTTTGGCAAATCAAGATTGATTGTGACTTTTCCTTTAGTTTATCTAGCAATCCTCCCCTAATTATCAATTTTGTAAAGAATAACCCTAGCTCTAGGGCTACTTGGCCTCACATGGATGCTTCTCTATTAAAACTCCCTTAGGTTATTACTAAAACCAAAAGCATTTTTCCCCACTACTTCAATACCATTGCTTCCCCCCTTCTAGCTTGGGGAAAGTTTGTTAGAGATGTGTAAATGCTTTTCGCCCATTACAAGAAGCTTGCTTAGAAAATTAGGGATGATAAAAGAATGATGACTTCAAAAGAGATGGATAATTTTAAAGAAGATGTTTATAACAACCCTAGTTATTGTTGTAGGATCATTCAGCTTCATGACAAGTTGAGATAGGAAGACTATATTTTTGCTCATGGATCTCTTGTTGCCTCAAGAGAATTTCGGGTACAGAAAGCAGATAGACCCAACAAAGACATGTTTGAATTGTTTAAAAAGAACAAAACTAAAGATTTCATCCTCATATTGAAAAAAGAGTTCAGGTGGACATGCTATCATTATTGAGAAGAATCTACAAGGGGCGGTTAGCTTCTCTACTAATGTTTTTTTGTGCCTCCGAAGTAGGGGAGGATGTCTAGAGAGCACAAGCTCTTGTTTCTCCTAAAAGGAAGAAAATGATTTCTACTGGCTTTGCCTCATTGGATCTGCCCCTCTCTGCCAATGAGGTCAGAGAAACCATTGGTAAATTGAAACTATGCAAGTCTCCTGGTCTTTAAGGGAAAACTAATGAGTTCTTTATTATGTGGAGGGATTTTTTGACCCCTCTAATTCTCTTGGTGTGGCAAGATGCTGTGAAAAAAGGTTCTCTTTTTGCCTCCATTAATAGTGGAGTCATCAAAACTATTCACAAAAAGCGATCCAAGGATGACTTGAAAAACTAGAGACCGATCTCGTTTGACTTCTATCTACAAGATTTTTTTCCTCCATCTTGGCTAGAAGACTTAGCCCCATTATGAACTCTATTATAATGCCTAAGCAAAAAAGTTTTATTAGGGGGAGATTCATTTTGGATGCTATCCTTTCCTTGTGCAAGCGCATGCATTATTCTAGTGAAAGTAAACAGGATTATTGTTTTTTTTAAGATTGACTTTTATAAAGCTTATGATAGAATGGATTGGAACTTTATTCTCTAGTCCTTGCATGATATTAGTCTTGGGAGGGGTTTTATCAAGTTTCTGAGTACTTCATTTAGGAATGCTTACTGTAAGGTTGCTATGAAAGGTTATGTCTCTTCTCCTTTCAAACTTCAAAGATCCATTAGACACGATTGCCCCTTAGCCTCCTTGCTTTTTACTATCAGCAATGATTCCCTTGGTTGGCTTATTAATGATTGTACAGAATCTAATGAGATTTGTGGTATTGATATCCTAATGCCCCCACTCAACTTCTTTTGCAAACGTTTGTTGATGACACAAATATGATTACCAAAGCCAATCACTTGTATGCTTCTAATTTCTTGAAGTGTTTGGATTTTCTTTGTATTGCTAGTGGATCTCAGCTTAATCATAAAAAAACTTCTTTTAGATCTTCTAACGCATGTATTCCTCGATGTATTGTTGATCTTGGTTGGGACATTATTCAGGATGGTGACATTTTCAGATTATTGGGCTTTCCTATGGGCATTGAATTACCTTTTTGTTAAAGATGGGAGTGGGTGGTGTCTAAATTTAGATCAAAGGTTTTCAAATGGATTTCTCTTCAACGAAGTTTGTCTCATAGTTTCGTTCTTAAATCATTACATCCTGTCCACTATTATCTACTTTCTATCTTGTTGGTTGCCAAGCATAAGCGAGCTACAGTAGATTATCACCTTTTCTAGGAGATTCCTGTGGGTGGTGATTGTCATGGATCCTGTATTCGTAAAGTTGCTTGGAAAATTTTTTGTATGAAGAAGGAGGAAGGTGGGCTTGGGAGTTTGTGTCCTTTTAAGGTGGCTCAGCAATTGTTTGGTGAGTGGATCCTTAGCTTCATCACTTTTACTCACTTTTGGACATGTCTTATATAGAGAATTATTGGTAAGTTCTATGTGGAAGGTTCTAAAGCTTAGAATAATTATGATCTTTGGAACTTAATTTGTACTCCTCATGTCTTTGTTCCTACTTGTAGCAGATTGACATGTAACATGTGGAGATCTTGGATGGTTATCAAAAAAGATTATTTTGCTATTCTTCCTTTTTCCATTAACTTTCGCTTTTATCTGTAGGAATGTCCTTGCACTGGCTAGATTGCTCATGAGCGAGATGAACCTTTAAGTATCATTAAGAATATATGTAGAAAGAAGGGTTTTCATAAGTTTGTTGATATGTACCATAATGGAAGTATTGTTAATAATCATTGCATCTCTAACTTAGACTTTTTGTTTGTGGCTTGTAAACAAGCTTTGCCGAAAGTGAAAGCTTTGATTGATGTTAAGTATGGTGCTTGCTCTAGCTGCAAATACATTGACATCACCGAAGTTTCCCATGGCATCTATAAGAAGTACAAGAAACAATCTACATGTTTCTTTGCCTTAGTCAAGAGACTCAATCAAAGATGGATACTCAATCGGACACCTAAACAATGGAGATATAGGTTTCAGGCCAATTGGGCTTTCCCTATTGCCTTGAAGCATTGTATTTTATAGTGGCTTATTATACATAAAAGGAGTGTGGATAGGTAAGAAGGCCAAAATCAGAAACATTAGCAATGGGGAGTGTTACTTTTGTGGCAAGGAGGAAGATCTTGCCCACCTCTTCATCAATTGTACCCATGCCCAAAGATTTGTGGTCTTGTCAAAAAGTGTTGTGTTGTTGGTGTTTACAATCTCATATTCAAAGAGATTGTTTTGGGTTCCTACAATAGCATGGATCTCTTGTGGTGGTAGTTGTGGAGATTCCAGATCCTCTCGCGCATATGGTCTGATAGAAATCAGGCCATTTTCCAAAGAGGCGAGAATGACTTTCTTATAAGTTGCAGAAAGGAACTCAAATCAGTTGCTTTGTACTATATCTATTAACATTACTCTTGACAAAAATTTCACACTTAGAGATCTTTTGGTAAAAAAACTAAAGCTAACAGTTGGAGAACTTCTCTCCTCCCTGTATTCAACTTTGAGAACCACTATGTCCTGGTCCTTATGATCTTGCCTTTTGTTCGTTTTTGTACCACATGGGTCATTTGATGTTTTGAGGTGGCAGCTTGCCCTGTCCACAGTTGTAACAGTGTTTCATTAATTTATTTATCTTAGTCTTCTGAAAGCAAATACATTATATACAGTTGCATTAATAGAAAATAAATAAATAAATGAAATAAAAAACCTAATCGAACCGTCTCTCTCTCTCAACCGCGAAACTGATCAGAGCAGCAGCTCTCTCTCTCTCTCTCTCTCACACACACACACACACAGCGCCTCTCAATTTCCTGGCACCACCGAACATCTCTCTGCCTGCGTTCTCTGTTGTCGCTACAACACCGATTTTACAACAAATCTCTCTCTCTCTCTCTCTCTCTCTCTCTCTCTCTCTCTCTCTCTCTCTCTCTCTCTCACGCGCACACACACACCCCGCTGTGCCGACTCTCTCTCCTGCGATCATTACCGGCAGCGCCGACTTGGTCCGTTCCTCTCTCTCTTTCTCTCTACACCGCATCCCTCCCCCCCCCCCCCCCGGCCCGTCGTGTCGCTGCTCATCAGTGATGAGCGTCGGATCTACGGGTTGTGTGCAGATGGCTTTTGTCCTCTGGATTCCAGAACACCGTATGTGTGCAGGGCATAACGCATCCATTCTATTGACCGTAGTTGTCCAAAATGACGGAGCACTAGATCGGAGGGGTGGACTTCCGATTGCAGAATCTCTCTCTCTCTCTGTGTCTCTCTCTCTCTCTACGCGACCGTCTTCTCTGGGAACTTTGTTACATCTTAGTGTACGCAGTATGAACTTCCTTTCTACCTAATAAAAGTCAACGTGAACTACAAAAGACTATGAGTTTCTATAAACACTCACTAATACCTTATTATCATTCAGCATTTCCAAAGGTGCAAGTATGTCTTAGTCCTTTGATACTTTTGAGTAATAAACACAACCAAAAAGTTTAAAAGCCAAATGGAAAATTACGTTCATTAGCATTATAAGTGTACGAAAAGTCTCGATGAAGTTAAACAACACGACCAAATATTCACAATGTTCAAATGACTTCCAAAATACTTTTTATGTATTTCTCATTCTCTAAATGCAAGAGATTGCCTGAAGCTAGGAATCTGAGGAAACCTGATTGCCTGAAGCTAGGAATCCGAGGAGGCCTTGACGACATGTACCTCACTTGCTCGAGGGAAATACTAATAAACACACAGTTCGTACTTGAATTATTCTCAAGAGGATTTATTGTTGCTGAAGGGAAGGTAACTATCGGTAATATACAAGCACGGAAACCCGCTATTTCAGAGATCTTCATAACACAAGATCAGTCCGATGGAAGGGAACTCTTCAGGAATCAGTCGCGCGATCACCATTGACGAGATTATCGACACCAGAGAGCACACGTGCTCCCTCGTTCGGGACTAGCGAATGGTCTGTGTCAGGGACATCAGCACAATAAACCTCAAGGGTGGTTAGAAACTCATGGATAGCGTGTGGTGGGATGTCCTGTCTACATACAGGACAACATGCGTGTGATTCGAACCAAATATTAAAGCAGACCACGTGAAATGGGTGCCCGCACGTAGGAAGTATCCTAACTCTGTCTTGCTGCTGAAACTGGCTCAGGCACATGACGCATTGATCGCCGCTACTTTGAGCGTCTCTAAAGCTGTTGTTGGAAGCAGTCGACGAGTGTAAAAGTCTGGTGCTGCGCCGATCGGGTGGTACCTTCTCAAAATGGCGATGATGGTTTTCAAAGTCAGGCAATCGTCTCAGACTTCTCTCCTCCAGGTCAGATTCACCCACCTCCAAAGTCACGGTCTGCCTTTGAGTGCTGACGACCGTCGCATTTGCACTGTCCGGTCTTCCTCCCTCCTCATGCGTCGGAAGGTCCGAAGAAGTACGTCCCGTGCGAATTATCCAGACTATGCATGACTTTAGCACATTGAAAAAGAATAAGGCGACGAAGGCAAGCCATACAGAGATGAATATGAAAGGAAGCGCATTGAGAAATCGTTCTTGGCCTGTAGTGAATTCGGAGTCCGACATATCGACTGGTCTGCAGGAGGTGCGCTTGAGAGTTCCTACGGGACTTGAGGATCCGAATGGAGACTACGGCACGCGGATGATTGGTAGCAAGTTTGCAACTATATATCGACCGAGACCATACATGTGATGAGAGATGTGTGCTTTCTCTCACACAAACATTTTCATTGTCGGGAGCTCGGGAGCGTGGCTTACGGTCACAATGAAAAGCCATTTAGCATCTTTTAGTGTCGGGGAGAAACGGGAATCTTTAATTCATAAGATGTCTTCGTTTTTATTTCTTCTAGAAAACGAGATTGAATGAAATAAAAAAAGGACGAGAGATGTCATAGAAAGGGATCAAGGTAACTGCTGCAGTTGTGAAAGAAAGCCCTGAATTATTTATCGTTTGAAGCATAAGAGTTTTCTTTTTGTTTTTTGAGAAAAGGTCTTTAAATTATAAACAAGGAATGTATATATGTTTTTCTTCTCTTTTTCTTTTGACATTGAATGAAACTCTAAAACGAAATATAGATCTCATAGTACGGGAATAAGGCGACCCATGAAAGAATTTTAAGAGCGTAAGAAGATTTTACAGATTTCATAGGTGCGGAAGGCAGCGCTAATGATCCTGATTCTTTGAAGCTTAGAGAAGGAGATTGAATTAAAGAATTAAAAAAAAAGTGTCCATAAGTGGATAAGTCAACACCTAAAAATGTGGAGGAAATCGGTGATTCATTCTGACTCTTACGTTTACAAAAGTTCAATGATGGACTCAGAGAAGTGAGGACTTCTCAAACTTAGGTCAGATTTACAGTACCAAGAAGCGCTTGTCGTCAGCCACCTGAAGGCAAGTTTTCTACATCAAAAAGATATAAGGGATATGAGGACAAGAAGATTGATCTTTTTTTTTTAAATGGAGATTCAGTCAAAGCCTGCTCCCCCGAGCTTCAACTTTGAAAGTGCAATTGTACAAGTGAATGGGCAAAGTACCTGTAGGACCCCTTGTATCCCACAAAACAAGGGTTAGAGAAGGTTGCAACATCACAACTCGTTTAGCTGACCAAAGCCATACATGTTCAGCCCAGGGCTTGAACCCTGGACCTCCACCTCAAGAGGCCAAAACTCAGCCAATTGCCCTAAGGGACGTGGACTAGAAGATTGATCTTTCAAGACTCTAGCAGTTGAAGAGGTTAATAGAGGGCAACATTTGTGTGTCTGAAACTATCTCTTTTACCTCCAAGTTTTGAGGATATCCCTCAAGATTTTTCTGAGCAATGCAAGACATCCTCTGGATTCTTCTAACGCTTACGCTTACCCATCTTCACAACATGAAAAGTTTCTTTCTTGTTTCTTTTTTTCTTTCCTCCTTTTAACTTTGCATCAACAAACATTTTACATTTTGAACAGGAACCTTCGCTTTAGCAGAACATGGAGTCGAAAATATTCTTCTCTGTTAAAGCCAAGGGGCATGCATTGTTTCGTATCTTCTTACTGAAATAAAATTGAAAACCACCATACTTATGCTGGAATGTGGTAACTAATTATCATCATCTACATCCACCCTAATAGATGCAAGTGCCCAATGATGATATCCTATATGCTAACAGAAAGACAACCACTACAACATATCAAGGGTATACCGAGGCTGCTACTCAGGAAAATGAACGGGCATAATTTTTCCGCGACATCGGTGTCGCGGTTGCCGGTATGGCCGTTAGTATGCGCATTGGTATGAGCGTTGGTATAAGCATCGGTAATACCGGCGCTCATACCGACGCTCATACCGACGAGTGTACTAGGTGTACCGACACCTATATCGAGGACTTTGCTGGGCATACCAACACTCATACCGACAACCATATCTGCACAAATTTTTTGGGGCAGAGAGTGTTGTCTTTTGCTATAGCATGATGTTGTTTAGCAAAAGACATTACACTCTGCCCAACTCTAAACCGAGTACATGTGTTATGTACTCTAATGGCAACCAAAACATGATTTTATATGAGCAAAAATGAACCATGAATCATGTACAAAAAGTTGTATATTCCATAAATGAAGGATGTACAAGAGTGTGACAAAGCACTTCCATATAGGACTCGAATACAAATTTATGGTACATCATTTCCACATAGGAGTGTAATACAAAATTGTGGCAATGTGACAAAGCACTTCCATATAGGAATCGAATACAAAATTATAGTTCATTATTGCCACATAGGATTGTAATAAAGAATTGTGGCAAAGCATATATGTAAGGGGATCAAAACATTTACACACGCAATCCTGTAACAAAGCATGTATAAAATGAGACAAGTTGACATGACATTTATAAACAACAACTAAAAATATGAAATCAAGCTATAAGTTTACCTAATCAAAGAATATTCTCCCATGAAACGATTGCACTGCGTCCCTCTAAGTCTTGCAACAGTGCAGCCAATCCATGAAGATATCCATAAGATTCTTTGGTTCACGTCGAAGGATGACCCACTGCCAACTCCTATAATAAACATGCGAAATGTTAGATGAACATACATGATGTGTTGAACATAAAAAAATTCAATAATAAACATGATTCTTACAAATTGGTAGTGCATACAATCGTATCCATCGCTACCTAAATGTGACGTTCCAACCGTATCCAAACGTGTGGCCGTCGCATCTCTCTGTTGACGATATCGATTAGGAGTATGTTGCTACTCATCCTAAATCGATTGTCACTCTTCAACATCTAACCACACAGGCTTTGGTAAGCCTACTCTAAAAGCATCGCGAGCTTCCGACCATCGATAGGACATCACCTCGTGTGCCATATGTTGAATCCATTCCAAACTCACAATAACATTCCCAGGTGCTGGCCGGTACTCTTCATATATCATTTGTGTGATATAACTTTTGGAATCCCTATCCTATTCGCTCCATTTTAGCCTTACAAAATGTCCAAACTCTATGGAGCAAAGTTGTCGAATGTGCTGACGCATTGACTTCCTGGCTGCATCCCTGACCGGAGCTCCATTACGTAAGTGATATATTTTGGAGTCATCATGGTCATGCGCTCCCCAAGGTGTACATGGAGATCCCATCTGATCCACTATGAATGCATGTTTGTATGCATATACATGTTTGTATGCATATGCATGTTTGTATGCATATGCATGTGTGTATGCATATACATTGTGTGTGCATGTTTGTATGCATATGGATGTGTATGTTTCTATGCATATGCATTGTGTATGTGTGTATGCATTGTGCATGTGTATATGCATATGCATTGAATATGTGTGTATGCATATGAATTGCATGTATGAATATGCATTGTGTGTATGCATATGGATTGTGTGTATGCATTGTGTATGTGTGTGTGCATTGTGCATGTGTGTATGCATTGTGTATGTGTGTAGGCATATGCATGTGTGTATGCATATGCATTGTGTGTGTGCATATGCATATGCATGTGTATGCATGTGCATGTGTATGCATGTGCATGTGTATGCATGTGCATGTGTATGCATGTGCATGTGTATGCATGTGCATGTGTATGCATGTGCATGTGTATGCATGTGCATGTGTATGCATGTGCATGTGTATGCATGTGCATGTGTATGCATGTGCATGTGTATGCATATGCATATGTATGTGTATATGCATATGCATGTGTGTATGCATATGCATTGTGTGTATGCATATACATTGTGTATGTGAGTATGCATATGCATTGTGTGTATGTGTGTATGCATTGTGTATGTGTGTATGCATATGCATGTTTGTATGCATGTGAATGTGTATGTGTGTATGTATATGCATGTGTGTATGCATATGCATGTATGTGTGTATGCATATGCATGTGTGTATGCATATGTATTGTCTATGTGTGTATGCATATGCATGTGTATGCATATGCATGTGCATGCGTGTATGCATACGCATTGTGTCTATGCATATGCATATGCAAGTATGTGTATATGCATATGCATGTGTGTATGCATATGCATTGTGTGTATGCATATAAATTGTGTATGTGTGTATGCATATACATTGTGCATGTGTGTATGCATTGTGTATGTGTGTATGCATATGCATTGTGTGTATGCATATACATTGTGTATGTGTGTATGCATATGCATTGTGTGTATGCATTGTGTATGTGTGTATGCATATGCATTTTTGTATGCATATGCATGTGTATGTGTGTATGCATATGCATTGTGTATGTGTGTATGCATTGTGTATGTGCATATGCATATGCATGTGTGTATGCATATGCATTGTGTGTATGCATCTGCATTGTGTATGTGTGTATGCATATGCATGTGTGTATGCATATGCATGTATGTGTGTATGCATATGTATGTATCTGTGTATGCATATGCATGTTTGTATGCATATGCATGTTTGTATACATATGCATGTGTGTATGCATATGCATTCTCTATGTGTATATACATATGCATGTGTAGGCCTGTGCATGTGTGTATGCATATGCATGTATGTGTGTATGCATATGAGTTGTGTGTATGCATATGCATGTGTGTATGCATATGCATGTGTGTATGCATATGCATGTGTGTATGCATATGCATGTGTGTATGTGCGTATGTGTATATGGATATGCATGTGTGCATTCATACATATGTGAGTGTGTATGTATATGTATCTCTCTCTCTCTCTCTATGTCAATCGGAAAAAAAACAATCACTTACATCGATGTAATTGTTTGAAACGTGGTCGTGAAAATCCACTTGAAGTTTTCCTTCATCGAATTTCCAAATTTGATCCCAAAATCTCTTGCAAAATTAAAGAGAGAAGATATTAGAGAAGCAAAAACATAAATAAAGCAAAAAGAGTGCTACAATATGTGCGATATACTTACCAAAGCTTCAGATCTAGAAAGATAGAAGTGTGCTTAGAGAGAGAGAGGGAGGGGGAGAGAGAGAGAGAGGGAAGGAGAGAGAGACAGAGAAAGAGAGAGAGAAAGAAAGAGAGAAAGAGTGACAAAAAAAGATATGGTGTTCGTGTGCGCAAAGTTGACAGTAGATAGATCTAAGTTAAGAACGCCAAAATGTCGAATGTTTGCTCTTGGGCCGGGTTAAAAACTGAGCGTCGGTATGAGGGTTGATATGAGTATCGGTAATTTCCAATAAGTTACTGGTGCTCATACCGATGCAGTTGTTCCGAGGCTAAGCGGTCTCCAAAATATTTTGAGGGTCATACCGACATCGAGGTGGACCATCAGTATGCCGACCATCGGTATCCCCTTTGTATGTTGTAGTGAATACATTAACATTTGTGGTGATTTATTCCACTTCGCATATGTTCTTAATTAGTCAAAAGTTTGATCCCTCTCTAGTCATTATGGAGCATCTGCATTCTCTCCTTTAGTGTACTTCTATTAACCTTCTCCCATCAGGTAATTCATTGTTTTGAGTCTCCAAGCATTAAAGTTCTTCTTGTATAGCTTATCACTCATAAGGTTACTCATTTCATCAGCATTTTCCATTTTTGTAGCAATTCACAACAATACAAAACATGACAAGGCTTATGATAGGATAGAATGGGATTTTCTGCTCCAATCTCTACATGACATAGAAGCTCGAAAAAGGTTCATAAAAGTTGTTAGCACCCTCTTTAGCAATGCCCACTCTAGGGTTATAAATGGGAATCTCTCTCCTCATTTCAAACTTAGAAGGTCTATTAGAAAAGGTTGCCCTTTATCCCCCCTCCTCTTTTCCATAGCTAGTGATGCCCTTGGGTGACTGATTTAATACACTATTGAGAGTAAGAAAGGTGAAGGTATTTCTATGCCAGGTAGTGATAAGCAGCTTTGTCTTCAAACCTTTGGTGATGATACTAATATCCTGATAAAACTTGATGAAAACTATGCCAATAGTATCTTAGAGTGCCTTAACACCTTTTGTATTGCTATTGGATGAAACATTCATCATAAAAAAAAGGTTTTTAAGTCTTCTTCTATTCATGTGCATGCTTGCATTGAGACAATTGGTTGTGAAATGATTAAAGATGGGGAAGTGTTCAGACTTCTTGGAATTCCTATGGGTTTTCAAGTCTATAATCATCAAAGATGGGAATGGGTTTTGGATAAATTCAAGAAAAATTTGTTCTTCTGGTATAGTTGTCAATCTTCTCTTTCTCATAGAGTTTTTTTTCTTAACCATTATATTCGTACAACCCTGGTTTACATTTTGTCCTGCTAGGTTCCTAATAAGAAACATTTTAACCAGGTTATTCATCTTTGCATGCGGTTCTTTTGGGGGGGCAACTTAGTTCACAACAAGATTGCTAAAGTTGCTTGGAAAGTTTTTTGTTTGCCTAAAAAAGAAGGGGGTCTTGGCATATTTTCTCCTCTTAATATGTCTGCTAACCTTTTTGCCAAATGGATTGTTCGGTCTCTTAATTCTGATGATTTTTGGGCCATCCTTATAAAAAGGAACATTCACAATTTTGCTCTTGCAGATTAAAAGGTTTGGAAAAACCACTCTCATTGGAACATTCTGGTTTCTTCCCACGCTTTCTCCCTTGTGGGATTTACTCTTTGCTACAAAATGTGGCAAGCTTCAATGGAGGTTAAAATGTCGTGCTATCCCAATCATAATTTGTTTTATCATTTTGACTTTAACCTGCCAGAGAATATCTGGACAGAATGGCTTTCTCTGTGGAATAATGGCACTCTTGGGATAAGAGAGCATAAATTGTCTCAAAATGGGATTCAATACCCGGAAGGATCTCACTTTAAATGGTGAGATAATGTTTGAAGCTCAAATCTAAAATACTCACTACTCTTTTGGTTGTCTGCAGGTTCTCATGAATCATAGAAGCATGCTGGCTAGGAGAGCTGCGATCCCTGTGTGAAGAGAGATGGTGGATGCAATCCAAAGATGAGTAGGTGCTGCTACAACCAGCTTCACACCAGCCAACTGAGACTTCAGGGTTGATTGGTAGACCCTTTAAGCTTCCTAAATCCACAAAAATATCAGCCAAGTACTTTGGAACATGTATCCCAAAATTTTAAGTCAAGACAGACTAGTTGCGAAATGACTAGCTCCCAAAACTTGCTATTTTTGGACATACATCTGCTCGAAAAAATGAACAGTGCTCTCAACCTGGAAGGAATTAGAAAAATTCCTTTTGGGCAAAGCAAATAGACTTAGCAAGCTTCCCAATCCAAGTTAAAAAACTTCAAAGGATGGACTGAGCACTGAGAACAAGATTTATCAATTTCTGGAACATGCCCACCATTCTCGGGGCTCTGCAGAGATAGACTAGTGAGCAGTAAAATGCAGATATCTCCAAAACTATAAATCCAATGACCTTGAAAATTGATATGCAGAAAGTGCCCACTAAGAGCTATCCAACGCACGTTAAATCACTGAAAAAAATCATTAGAACTCGAGATATGACCTTTTGAAGGTACTGCTCTGAGTGAGTATAGCAGAGAACAAAACAGAGGAGTAGATGATAATAAATGTATAGATTCACATATGATTACAACCACATTGGCAATGAATCTTTGCACAATGGGAGTAGAATGATAGAGCTATGGAGTAAGCTCTTCAATCTCTACAAAATGACATCAAGTGGTCACGTACAAGGCTTGCTAATCGCCTCTTCCTTCTTGCTCCTTTTATAGCTATTCTTGGAGGGAGTTTTGAATTCGAATTTGAATGGCTCCACCTAAAAGTGATCCCCAAAGTTAGGAGATATTCCCTCAGCTCAAAAAGTCGTGGGTTTTGGTAGTTAGAACCACGAGATTGATTTTACATCATGCATGAGGTAAGCCATCCTTTTCCTTTTTCTTTTTTTAATTACAAGAGATAAAAATGAACTCTTTTACAAGAGGTGTTCACATGACTACTCATGTGACTTACAAATGAGGATCATATCAAATATATCAAGCATGTAGGCTTGGGTAAAATGCACCAACAGCTCCCGCTCAAGCCTAACATGCTTGACCTTCAAATAAGTCTTCAATTGTCCTTGATTTCCTGCAAGCCAATCATCAACTTGAATCTACTTAACTTTGTACCATCAAGAGCTTTCGTCAACATGTCTGCACATTGCATATCTGTAGAGACACGGGATAGTTGAATATCCTTGCTCAATAGCTTCTCCCTTACATAATGGTAGTGGACTTCAATATGCTTGGTTCTAGCATGGTATATTGGATTAGCTACTAGATGTAGTGAGCTTGTGTTGTCACCAAAAATATGAGGTGTTGAAGAATGAAGTCCAAGATCTGTGTACAAAGACTTTAACCACATGATTTCTTGAGTTGCATTAGCCAAACCTCTATATTCGGCTTCAGTAGAAGATAATGCTACGGTTGGTTGCTTCTTCGATGACCAAGAAATGATTTTTGAACCTGCAAATGATATATACCCTGATGTGCTTCTTCTATCATCTTTAGATCTGGCCCAATCTGCATCTGAGTAGACCTTTAGATTTTGCAATGCTCTAGACTAGGTCTTCTTCCATTCCACACTTCATATGGAGTGGTTCCATCTAGTGACTTAGATGGAAGTCTATTTATGAGATATGTGGCTGTAGACACAGCCTCTGCCCATAGGTAGTTTGGCAATCCCTTTTTGTTGAGCATGGACCTTGCTGCTTTGACAATAGCTTTGTTCCTCCTCTCTGCTACACCATTGAGTTCGGGTGTATACTTGTAGTGACTTCCCTTTTAATGCCTCTTTCATGCAAGAAGGCATCAAATTCAGAAGAGAAGTATTCTCCTCCACCATCTGATCTGAGTCGTTTCAAAGTCCTACCTGTTTGGTTTTCAACAAGAGCAATATACTTCTTAAACCAATTAAACACTTCATCCTTGTGCTTCATGAAAAACAAAATGGTCCACTTGCTACGATCATCTATGAAAGACACATAATATCTTGAGCCTGATATAGATGGTTCGTTACTTGGACCCCACACATCCGTGTGCACTAGATCCAAAGGATTTTGATACATATATCCTTTCTTATTGAAAGGTTGTCTATGAGCCTTGCCGAGTTGACAAGCTTCACACTTATAAATCATGTGTTGCCTTGTGATATTAGGCAAACCAAGTACACTTTGGTCCCTGCAAATCTGTTTGAGTGTCCTCTCACCAATGTGAGCAAGCCTTTTGTGCCATATCTCCAACTCTGTTACAGTTTGAGATCCATAGCTAAACAAAGCTATGTTCTTTGTATATTCCACTTCAAAAGTGACAAGCCTTCCTGTCTTTTCTCCTTTGGCAATCCTTCGAAAGCCTTGCCTTGGGTCTTCAACATATGCTCCAAATTGATTGAATCTAACCTGCAATCCTTTTTCAACAATCTGTCCAACACTTATTAAATTTTTGGTAATTGTAGGGACATACAAGACTTTGCTTAAGAGGTTCATATTCCCATCTGATGTCTTCACATTACCTATCTTCTCCACTGAGTGCTTTGTATCATCTCCTGTCTGCACTTCATGCTTGTTATGAGGATCTTCCAAATCAGAAAGTAAAGCCACATTTCCTGCTACATGGTTCGAGCATCCCGAATCAATGTAAAATATGTGATCATCATCCTTACCCTTCTTCGCTGATAGATCCATAATCAATAATGAATCTTCTTGACTTTAGTCCTCTACATAGTTATTGTAATCTCTTCTTCCTCTATGACCACTTTGATAGTTGTTGTTGTTGTTGTAACTGTTGTTGTAGTAGTTGTTGTTGTTGTAGCCTCCATTGTATCTACCTCTATTTGATCCATAGCCACCTCTATTGAATCCTCTTCCTCTTGAGTTCCTCGGGTTCTTGAAACATTCTTCAGTAGTATGGTTAGATAAGCCACATATGTTGCAAGGTTGAGATTATTGGAATCTCCCCCTGCCTTGCTTTCCACCTCTGCCTCTTCCTCTAGCTCTTCCTCTACCTGCAAAGTTTGCTTGGAAAGAGCTACCTTCATCTTCATTCTTCCTATTCTTTGACTTGTCCTTGACCTTAGCTTTATCAGAATATAAGGCAGAAGTTTGATTACCTCTTCTGGACTCACCACCTTTGATAATCTTTGCTTCATGAGTGAAGAGTTGGCCCATGAGTGTGTTGAGGTCGGGTACATGCATATCCATGTATAAATCCATGGCTGTTGTGAATGACTCCCACTTGTCGTCTGCTTTGATTCCATTCATGATTTGTCTTATGATTTGCTCCTCTTCAATTACCTCTCCAATGCTTCCAAGTTGGTCGGAAATCTCCTTCATTTTTGTGACATAATCAGTCACATTTTGCTTCGGGCTTTTCTTCATTGTTGTGAACTCCATCCACAATTGGTTCTTCCTTGCTCGCGTGTTGGAAGAGAAGAAAGAAGCAAGTGCATTCCAGGTCTCTCTTGATGTCTTGCATCCCTTGATATGAGGTAAAAGAAAATCAGAGATTGAGTTTAGAATATAGGACCTTGCAAGTGCATCCTTCGAACACCAATTCGAAAGTCCTTCCACTTCTTCATGTGATGGTTGCCCTTTGTTTCTCATGGTTGGCATTGCTTCATCTCCGGATATGAATCCATATAGATTCCTCCCTTGAAGGTAAGCCTCCATCCTTAGAGACCATGCCGGGTAGTTTTTTCAATCCAATTTGTCAATTGTTGATGGAAATCCATCTCCCATGTTGCTTGACTATGCTCTGATACCACTGTGAAGAGAGATGGTGGATGCAATGCAAAGATGAGTAGGTGCTGCTACAACCAGCTTCACACCAGCCAACTGAGACTTCAGAGTTGATTAGTAGACCCTTTAAGCTTCCTAAATCCACCAAAATATCATCCACGTACTTTGGAACATGTATCCCAAAAGTTTAAGTCAAGACAGACTAGTTGCGAAATGACTAGCTCCCAAAACTTGCTATTTTTGGACATACACCTGCTAGAAAAAATGAATAGTGCTCTCAACCAGGAAGGAATTAGAAAAATTCCTTTTGGGCATAGAAAATAGACTTAGCAAGCTTCCCAATCCAAGTTAAAACACTTCAAATGATGGACTCAGCACTGAGAACAAGATTTATCAATTTCTGGAACATGCCCACCATTCTCGGGGCTCTGTAGAGATAGACCAGTGAGCAGTAAAATGCAGATATCTCCACAACTATAAATCCAATGACCTTGAAAATGGATATGCAAACAATTCCCACTAAGAGCTATCCAACGCATGTTAAACCACTGAAAAACGATCATTAGAACTCGAGATATGACCTTCTGAAGGTACTGCTCTGAGTGAGTATAGCAGAGAACAAAACAGAGGAGTAGATGATAATAAATGTATAGATTCACATATGATTACAACCACATTGGCAATGAATCTTTGGACAATGGGAGTAGAATGATAGAGCTATGGAGTAAGCTCTTCAATCTCTACAAAATGACATCAAGTGGTCACGTACAAGGCTTGCTAATCGCCTCTTCCTTCTTGCTCCTTTTATAGCTATTCTTGGAGGGAGTTTTGAATTCGAATTTGAATGGCTCCACCTAAAAGTGATCCCCAAAGTTAGGAGATATTCCCTCAGTTCAAAAAGTCATGGTTTTTGGTAGTTAGAGCCACGAGATTGCTTTTACATCATGCATGAGGTAAGCCATCCTTTCCTCTTTCTTTTTTTAATTACAAGAGAGAAAAATGAACTCTTTTACAAGAGGTGTTCACATGACTACTCATGTGACTTACAAATGAGGATGATATCAAATATATCAAGCATGTAGGCTTGGGTAAAATGCACCAACACCCTGTCTAGAGGAAACCAATCAAGCAAGCTCATGTTACCCAAGACATGTTGAAAAAGTTTAAAAGCAAGAGCGGGAGAATCAATATGATCCTGCACAAGCTTAACAAGATGTGGAAAGTGAAATAAAATGCTAACAAATGGACTCATAGATTTTTGTGTAGCTGGCACCTTTGAGAGAACATTAAGCACTCTTACCTTCTCTCGCTTATACTGCACAATGCAGTTCTGGTGTGGATCTAAGGACAAGAAGTTTAACATTAATAATGGTTTACGTATTTTTTGTGGCAATGTGGAAGATCTCCCTCACCTCTTTGTCAATTGCAGGCATTCCCAATCTTTCTGGAGGTTCCCTCTTGCCTTTTTGATAAAAGCACAACATCCACATTGACTACATAGAGCTACTATTGTGGGTATGCAACAAATTCCATTTTGTTTTATGGAGCTTTTGGAGAGCTAATATATTATGGAGTATTTGGAAAAGCAAAAATTTGGCTGTCTTCAATAACAAGAAGCCCAAGAAGCCCAACTGGTGCTCTGGTTTACTCATTGCACACAATTATGAAGAGAATTGGCATTAAAGCTCTAGCTGACACTTAGCATGCTCCTGATGATGAATTCTCTCTATCCAGTCATTTGAATAATACTAGACCCAACCAATGGAGGGATTCGTTGTTGAAGTTGTACTCTGCCTCTAGGATTGAAATGGTTGATGTATGTTGTTAATTACCCTTTTGGTGCCTTTGTCTAATGTTGTATGTTATCCTCCATATGGATCTATTCGAGTTATAGCCTACTATAGTGTGTCGTGACACTGACAATGTGATTCAGTATTACATTGGTCAAATTGCCGAAGGCCACTAGTTGTAATTGGTGGGGTTAGTCTTGCACTCTATACATTGTTACATGTGATTACTAATTTACTTCTTGTTCTCTCAAAAAAATACACTTTTATATTTTAGCCATCTCATCTCTCAAAACCCAAATCCATCATAAACGAGAAAATTTGAGGTTGGGCATCTTGAATCCGGAAAAAAATAGGGCCTTCTCTGGTTGACATGAGAAATTTTTCTTTTTGGTGCATCCAAAATTTGTGATTGATATTTTCCTTATAATACTATACATTTTAGAAACGATTATCTACTTGTGATCATTCTAGAAAGGATTTCAAATTCTATTATGCATATTTAAAATCTGTAAAGGGCCCTAAAAGAGATAAGTTTATGTAAAGAAAGGGAATTTCAAGAAACGATATGAATCAAGCTTGGTCAAAGAGCTAGTCATGCACCTTTGGGACTTTACATCAGAGTCTAGGATCCAAATTTTGTACTATGAAAACGTATAGCTCTTTCAAATGAATCAGCTATCTTAATCTCATGATTGTCTATGTGGATGAATTCTAATGATTGTTTCCCCATCTGACCGGGGAGCTTTTCCTGAGTGGATAAAAAATTGAAATCATGTATAAGACCTTAAAGCTATGCTATGATAATAATTATTCCTACATAAAATAATAATCAACATAAATTATGAATACAGAAAATAATAATCAACGTATGTTATGAAGTCGACCATTATGTAGCATATTCCTTCCCGACCAGAAATCAAGAATTTTGAGCATCTCGGTTTCGGCTTCTCTTCAGTTTCCATATATAGGCCTGAATTGATCGCAGAAGTCTACATTCAACGCACCTACCTTTCTTCATTGGCAATAAATATCTTTAAATATCTTTCCTTAAACGTGGTAGCCATCAATTGTATTTCCGACTATGATCATCCAAAACCTACTATGAGGTCAAACTATTCTAAGTCTAGTTGACTTCATTTTCATAGAATAAATATATATATATATATATATATATATATATATATATATATATATATATATATATATATATATATATGTGTGTGTGTGTGTGTGCGCGCTCGCGCGTGTGTGTATAGCTAGCTGGGTGGATACGTACATCTCTCAACCCTTGTGCGTTAGTTATTTCACGCATTATATACTTAGATTAGTAACAGTGTGCTTGTTGTGTGTATAGAACACCCTTCTAGACCTACTTATAACTTGGTGATGATGATTGATATCCATGTACAATTTTTTCATTATACTAACTTCTTGATAGGCACTTCAGAACAAACGGATCTGATACTCCATGATTCAAAAAGGTGCCTACTGACTACCTTAAAAGCGTATATTTGTTTCATAGGAATCTATTAGCTTAATGTTAAATCCTACACGACGATGCGCACGTATTCTCATGATCGCCTGCGCATCTGACTTCGAAATCAGGTAATGAATTCATTTTTGAAGACTTGAAGACTACGTTATAATCACCTTCATATGTTATGAAAAAGCATTGTGTAGTATTTTCCTCCGCAAAAAAAGACCAAGAATATGAAGTGATTATAAAGAATCATGTTTCTAGATTTCTTCCATGTATTCCTCTTGATCTATGAGTATCAAGAGTAGATCAAATAATGGGCATTCAATCATAGTTTAATATGTGTCTATAATCATTTGCATATCCTTAATGAAGTCAAGAATATGAAGCTCTTCTGAAGAACCCACTGGTACAAGCAGAAACGTCAATGGGCATTGTAATAGTCACAAAATCAAAGAAATATATTCCAAACCAATATTTTATCTTAATTGTTTATGTGTATTTGTATTCATTTGCCCCATTTCTTTGGATGGATAAACGCTGCCGAAAAGGCTCCCCATTGTTCGGTCTCAGCAAATCATCAATTCTCTTTTCATATCGTCAATGAAATACAACAAAAAATGCTTATATTTAATTCAAGTGCCTTTCTTGATTAACAAGATACATAGACGTTTCCTGTTTTCTAAATGTGCTTCCTCAATTGAATGTCACTTGATGCAATCATGAGAGGGCGACGATGAGGTCAAGTTGTTGTCATTAGAGTCGATTCATTAGATGCACGGATTAAACATGACTAGTGAACCAATTTTGTCTCTTCTACTGTGACATCTCATGAAGAACACCAGATATTTTAAGTACTTCCAAACAATCAAAAAGTGAACGCACAACAACTTTATCAGGTAATTTCTTCTTCCGATCAATATGTCTGACCTTTCAGGGATACCAAAGTAACAAAGCAATTTCTTCTCCCGATCAATACACCATATCTATTATAGAGCTGGCGTTTTGGAAGCTCGGCATCTTCCAGATTGTTTCGCTCATGCGATCCACCCATCCCACAATGCAGGGTAAGATGTCCGGAACAACTATGATTAGAGAGACTGAAGACTCACTAGGAAAGATTTCGGGAAGGGACAACCCTGAGGCTAGATGATTTAAGTCGTTTTTACAGATTCGGACTCAAAACGCCTGTAAGGCCAGAAAATGCAAGACAACCAAATACAAATACAACTGTATCCCGCGAACTCCCACATTAACTGATAGATAACATGCCCATAAACCTTTGAATATCCAATGCCTTAAGGCATGAGGGGTGTCCAAATGTGCCACGCTAGGGTCAATCCCCCCCCCACCACGCACACACCACACAGACAAACCGATGGGCAATGCACGATAGCATGTTGGACAACATATAGATAACTCAATATAATTCAGATTCTCAAATTTATGTTCATTGCTTATGGAGAATGATACTTACATGAAATTCAACGTTGGTATTGAAGTTCCATAGTTTTTAAGGTTATTGCGCTGTTAAGAAAGCAAAGGTTTCATAAGCATCAAATCAAATCAATGGTGGGTAAGGGCTTCTGCCTCTTGAGATGGGTCCAGGTCTCAACCCTTGTATGGAGCAGGACACCCCGCAACACATGCATGTGGGGAGATCGTTGGAACTAGCCTCTTCATGAAGATCATTGCGCCTTCCGCCAAAAAAGCAATTGAAAGGAGTGACTTTCCATCCCCACTTCTACCGGATTGGTACGTCGAGTGTGTTTCCTAGTATTTGTAAGGCATTCAACCTTGCTTTCTGGGATTTCAAGGGTCGCATGGAGCTATATTTGATTGTCATTATAGTGTCAATTAATTCCAGCTATCTCGAAGAGTAGATCTCAAAGATATAACTTCCTTTCAAAACTATCATCAAATCAAAGAGTTTGAAAAAATATACTCTTGAGTTAAGTATTTTCTCATTTAGGAGAAAATAATATTTTCACTTGAAAAGATTCAAAACCAAAAATTTACAACGTCCATAAGGTAGATATACGACAAACAATCTTAGAAGGGGAAGAATTCATTCAGCAACTGATACTTTTTCTTGAAAGAAATTCACAATTATGAGAACGAAGGGTCAAAATATATTCCAAACATAACATCCTTCTTGGGTTTGGGCAAATCACGCCTCCGAAAAATTGAAATCGGTAGAGACACCAACTTTGTGGACCTTCTCGTCATTATCATCATAATATAACTAGTGAAGATTGCAATGTATGGGAGCAGTTATCCAAGAGGATTGTAATCTATGGCTATGAGTTCTTGAAAAGCCATTCTTCTGTTTCTTCCCACTGTTGGGTGTAGAACTTCCGTAAATAGAGAAGATAGAATTTTCGTAGAAGAAGAGTTTAGAACTTTCCACCCGAACTATTCCATTTAAAGATGATGACAATACGGTTATTAAAATTGAAATATAAGATCTATTTAAACCATTTAGTATCCGTGTGATGATACTACTTATGATTTCCAAGTTTCTTGAATCTACCGAAAATCCTCCAAGAGGCCCCAAAAGAGATAATTTTACGCTACCGAAGAGAATTCAAATAAAGTTTCTTTATGCTCAAAAGGAGCTGCCATGAATCTGAGTACACGGATCAGAGTAAGGGGTAAGACTAGCTTTGGTGCTCAACATATCATCAGAGACTATTAGGCCTCGTTTCCATAACTCCTGTGTAGTTATGCTGTGATGAGGAGTAGATTTAAGCCAAAATTACATCTACGTTTTCTGAAACAATTGATATTCCAAAGCATTTTGATTGGAAAGTCTCGTTTCCTATCAATGTGGTTTTCAAAAAGGCAATCTTTCTTGCATTTAGTCCACTCTAACCATGGACGTATGTAACCCAAAAGTTAAAAGTCTGAAAAATATGAAGAGCCAATCAAACATCATGCACCTTGAGGAATCTAAAGATCCATTTGGGTAGAGGCTCATGGACGACTTCAAAAATTTTGAATAACCTAGGCTATTAAATTCTCTCTCATAATCAAGAAAAATTCTTTTGGAAACCTCATGCATTGTGACATTCAACATATTCTTGCGTGAACCTAAGTTTGAGCATCTATTCAACTTGGAGTATGGGAGGCTCAAACTTAAGTTTCAGCCTCTATTCAACTTTTAGTTTAAGAGGGTCAACATTAAGTTGAGGTCTCTATTCAAGTTGGAGTCAAAGAGGCTGAAACTTAAGGTTGAGCTTCCATTCAACTTAGCATCAGAAAGCCCCAAACTTAATTTCGAGTTACTATTCAAGTTGGACTCGGAGATGTTGAGACTTAAGTTTCAGCTTGTGTTCATTTTGGAGTAATACAAGCTCAAACTTAAGTTTGCTCCTCTATCCAATTTGGAGACAGAGATCTTCGAACTTAAGTTTGAGCGTCTATTCCACTTTGACTAAGATAGACTTGAGCTTAAAGTGGAACCTATATTGAGCTTGAAGTTAGAGAGGGTTAACCTGAAGTTTAAGTCTCTACTCAGACTAGAGTCAGAGCAGTTAAAAGTAATGTTTGAGCCCCTTTCAACTTGTAGTCAGAGGGACTTGAGCTTAGGTTTAAGCCTCTATTGTCTTGCACTCACATAGGCTCAAATGTAAGTTTGAGCCTCTATTTAGAAAGCCTCTACTCAGCTTGAAGCTAGAGAGGCTTGAATTTAAGCATGATCCTCTATTCCATTTGGACTCATAGAGGCTTGAACTTGAGTTTGAGCCTCTCTTTAACTTGGAGTTAGAGAGGCCTCAGCTTAAGTTTGAGATTTCATTCAACTTAGAGCTATAATGACTTAGAATGAGTTTAGGAGTTAGAGAGCCTCAAACTTAAGTCTAAATCTATATTCAAGTTGGAGTTAGAAAGGCTCAACTCAAGCTTAAGCCTCTATTCAAATTCGAGTAAATGATGATCAAACTTAAGTTTCAGCCTCCATTGAACTTGGGGTCATAGAGCCATGAAGCTTAAGTTTGAGTTCTATTCAGCTTGGAGTCAGAGAATGCCTTAATTAAGTTTAAGCCTTAGTTTATCTTGGATTTGAAGTTGGAGCTTGTATTCAACTTGGAGTTAGGTAGGCTTCAACTTAAACATGAGGCTCTTTTCAATTTGTATTTATAGAGGATTGAACTTTAGGCTCACCCTCTATTCAACTTAGAGTTAGAGTGAATCAAACTTAAGTTTGAGCCTCTATTCATGTTGGAGTCAAAGAGCCTTGAACTTAAGTTTTAGCCTCCATGCAATTTGGAGTCTAATAGGCTCAAAGAGAAGTTTGGAAGTGGGAGAGGCTCGATCTTGAGTTTGGTCCTCCATTCACCTTGGAGATAGTGTTTCGTAAACTGAATTCTTAACCTTTATTCAACTTGGAGTCAAAGTGTCTGTAACTTAGGTTTGATCCTCTATTCAAGTTACAGTCACGTAGGATGAAAATAAGATGCTACTTCTATTGAAATTGAAGTCAGAGAAGCTCAAACTTAAGCTTGAACCTCTTCTCAACTTGTAGTCATGGAGGCTCAGAATTAAGTTTTTTCCTATATTCAACTTGGATTTAATGAAGTTAGAACTTAAGTTTGAGTGTCTGTTCAAGCTAGTGTCAGATGCGCTCCATCTTAAAATGGAGATTCTATTAAATTTTGAGTTAGAAAGGCTTGGAATTAAGTTTGAGTGTATATAAATTTGAGTGAAGAAGTTCTCAAATTTAACTTCAAGCTCATACCTCTAATGAAAAAGGGGTTGGAAGAATCTCGAAGTTAGATTGCAAACTGCTAGAATATGATCAAAATAAACCCAAACAAAAGTTAATTAAGAGACTCAAACTAAACTTCTAGTTTTCACTCTTTTGATTTCAAGATGCTCAAACTTAAGTTAGAGCCTCTCTAACTCCAAGTTGAATGGAGACTCAAATGTAAGTTGGAGTTTTATGAATGGCTCAAACATTAGGTCATGATTGTTAGCATATGATTGAAGTAGCAGTTAGAGAAACTTGAACTTAACTTTGAGCATATATTCAACTTCCATCTATACAAGCTCAAAATTAAGTTTGAGCCTCTATTCCACTTGGACTCAAAGAGGCTCAAACTTAATTTTGATTCAGTTTCAAGTGAGAGAGTGTGGAACTCAAGTTTGAGCTTGTATTCAAGTTGGAGTTAGAGAGGCTTGAACTTGAGTCATACGCTTACAAGATAGACTCAATCTTAAGGTTTGAGCCTTTATTCATCTTGGAGGCATATAGACTAGAACTCAAGTTTCGGCTTTTGCTTCATATGGATTCATCCCCAGGCAGAGCCTTTGATGGAAGTGTATTCACCAAATAATTGGTTGTTGATACTAACTCTACCCACAAGTATTTGGGTAGCTTATCATTGAGATGGATCTTGAAGCCTCTACAATTGTCCTATCTCTTCTCTCTAGCACTATATTTTGCTCAAGAGTATATCTAGCTCCCTCGGGATTACTCACTCTTTAAATGAAAGAATAAAAGTCATGGTGGAAATATTCTCCCCCTCCATCCAAGCTTGGACTTTCTAGGGTTTTACCTATTTGGTTCAAAAAATACAAGATAGTCGATCTACCACAATCATCTATGAATGAGCATAATACCTTGATCAAGAGATTGAAGGTTCCTTGCTTGGTTCCCAAACATCTATGTGGATGAACTCCAATAGGTCTCCATGTATGTAGCCTTTTTTGGTGAAGGGTTGCCTATGTGACTTACCAAATTCACAAGATCTACATTTACATATCATATGTTGTTTTGATATATTTGTTAGCCCAATTGCACTTTGATCTATATTTATTTGTTTGAGAGTTCTTTCTCCTGTGTGACCTAACCTCTTGTGCCAAATCTCTAATTCTAATAAAGCAATGTTCTTAGCATCATGGAGTTCAAAGGAAAAAAAAAATGTATGTCGCTTTTCTCCTTTGGCTAACTTTTTTTAACCCTTGTAGTCCATCTTTGATAAATGATCCATGCTTGTTAACTCTTATCGGCAAAGCTTTTTCAGCAGTCTGAACTACAGTGATAAGATTCATGGTCATGGTGGGCACATAAATTAATTTTATTAGTAAGTTCATGTTACCATTTGAAGTCTTCACACTAAATATCTTTTTAATTGGATGTCTTGTGTCCTCTCTAGTTGACGTGAAGTTAATAGAGAAAGTATTCATAAAAACGTGTTGAGCACCTAGAAGGATGACTTTTGAAATATTGAGTGAACTTCCTTAGGTACCCAAGTATACATTATGAACCACTAAAATCTATGAAACTTCACTCACAAATGGTTGTGACAAACACATAAGTTTGCACATTATAAGGCTATAGGAAAATGTCTATTTTGGCATGCAAAGCTCTCAGAGAAAGTGCTCAAAGCTCATAGCGTAGTTCAAATTCAATAGAGGAAATTTCTACACATTCAATACGAGTAACTAAAGAAATTTATCTAATGAATTTACCCTAACTATACATAGAACACTAAGTTTAAGAAGTTTGGGGGGTCAACCACACTTTTTCGGAACAAGAACAATTCCACAAAGACCCACATGAAAAACTTCATGTCTTGAGATCTACACATCTAAAGTTGATGAAAATTTATATCTTAGCTCAAATAACTGTTTTAAAAGTCATCCAAGTGATAGAGTTGACATTTAATATCCACATAGTGATAAATGAACAAGAGAAATTGAATTTGTAACTAAAAGTATTGTAGCAGTACATAGAAAGTGAATAATTAATGTCGAAGAATCATAATGTGTATTTGTATTGCACATATAATACAAATGCATTGTGTATGAAATCTCTTGCATCAATGGAGTACAATGTATGATCATACACTAAACTATATTCTTTTATACATGTTTTTGAATTTGAATGTGGTTGACTCATACACCCAAAATTGCTCCTACATCTTAGGATCATTTTGAATTTGAAGTCAAAATAAAGTCGTCTCATTTGGATCCCTTCATTCACAAGACTCCTCCTACTTTTAGCTTTTACAAGTGACTTAGATAAATTCAAGGCTTTAGCCTTTAAACTCTACAAACATAAGCTCATGTGAATTACATTTATGCAAGTTAAGAATTCCAAGAAATCCAAGAGCATAGGAAAACCTATCAGGCTTGATTCTTGCACCATCATTATCTTGATATATGTTTTTCTTCAAGTTTAACCTGGTGATATGATCCTCATGTTGAATTTACAAGTAATGATTCCTCCAATCTTCAAGTAATTCAGGTTTTCTCATGAAAGGTATATGAAGTATGATATCATATATGTTTAGATCTAGTAATTCAACTATATCCAATGTGTTCTTGAACTTGATTCCACATGTTTCGTGATCTATTTGTTCTAAAAACCCTATTCGATATTACATGTGCGCATGTCCTAGCTTAAGTTTTACTTTTGTAGGTTTCAATTTAGGTTTTCCCAGTTTTCTCCCAATGTTGTTTTGTAATAATCTCCACTCAAGCTCCACTCTCCAAAATATCTTGCACTTTCATGTCCTGGGAAATCCAAAGTTAGAGTTAAATCAACTTCTTCACCTTCATAATATCTTCGTATCTTATCCAAGGGTACTTGAAATTTGGATGCCATATCTTGCCATGAATTGTGTGGTTCTTGCATTTTTGTTAAATTTGCACATTATATTCTCAAGTTAGGGTTTGCTTCTATAATTCTTTCTAAGAAAATTTGCATGTGACTTCCATGTCCTACAACAACTCCAAAGTGTTATTCCTTTGTATTCGATCATGTACTTTGATTTTTTGTAACTAATACTCTTCTCATTGTTTTTTCTTCTTCAACTTCTACAATGGGTGGTTTTTGAGCATTATACTCTTTGATTTTCTTCTCTCTCAATTCGTGCTGCACAACCTAATCCATTCATCAAGTCTTTAGAACTGTTTGGGATCAAGCCTCTAGTTGTCCCCCTTTGTAAGGACAATGTTGTGGCCAAGCAGAAATACTTTAAAAGAACCTATCTCATAGGTCAAGTGTTTGGCCCTAAGCTATCGTTGGAGTCCTTTTGTTAGTGGTTCCATAAGGAATGGTTCCTATGCAATTTGATTGTGAGCAAGTGGTAGTTCTCACCGGTGATTCATGTGCATTTGCTATTTGAAAATGAGGATATGGCCTTCCAAACTTTGCAAATTGGCACTCAACAGGTATGGACAACCATCTTGTGCATATTTAAATACTTCCTTGATTTCATCCCTAATTGGTCTAAACCCTTGTGCTATCCACTTTGGATCGAGCTCCTAAACTTGCCCTTTTTCCTTGATGAATTCATAAGGGAAATTTTCTCGCCCATCAACCAATTTCTAGCCTAAATAGAAGATGTTGGCACCCTCATATATGAAGGTGCAAAATACACATTCAATGCTAGATGACACCCATCGATTGGTGTCAAACCTAATTTAAACAAAGATATCCTCTCTAAAATCTCCATATACATTGGAGAAGAGAAAGCAGTTGAATAAGAGATTCTGTACAAGAACTTGTTGAATGCTTGCTTTCATTGTCGAATGCAAGGCTAGAGAATTAAGAATGTCAATTAGAGCAGAAATCCAGCAAGAAAAATCAAAAGAAAGATATTGTCATAGTGGCTAATGGGGTTGACAACATATCACCAAATCATCCATAGTAGGTTGAGAAGGGGACAACACATGTACTCAGAATGAACCTTGACGGCTTCATGGAAGTAGGAAAAAGGATGAGAAGAATCCCTAAAGGTATTATCAAGAAGATTCCCTCTCCCACGGCTCAAGAAATAAACTTCTTTTGCAACTTGGAAAAGGAGGTCAGTGACCTAGATGATCTAGGAGGACTAAATCAGAAAGATTTTTGTAGCAAGGGGGAAACCCTGGAAGATTCGAATTGCTGCAAGGAAAGCAACCAAGAAGAAACACCACTAGCAAAGAGACTGGGCTCAACACCAACAATGATTCTAGCTAGGATAGTGAAAGTTCGATAATTGGTTCTACAATCTGGAAGGATAAGAGAATCTTTTTTGAATTAGGCTTCTCACAAATGAAAACAATCAACAAAGATACTATGGAAGAGCCCCCTTAAGGGGAAACTCCTATGTAAGGATCCCTCTATATCAAAGAAATATGTTGAGTAGAGAAACAAGAAAAAGAGGGACAAGGCCCATCTCGACAAAGATTTCAACCTCTGATAATGATTATAGTGTCTATCAATGTTAGAGTGCTATCAGAACCCTCAAGAGTGATCATGATTGGTCAGTGGATCCACGATATAAAATTAAATGTGGAATTCATATATCTTCAAGAGATCAAAATGGATGGGGAGGAACTAGAAAAGAGACCTAAGAATATTTCCTCGTCCCATGTCTAGCTCTCCATCGCACACCCCAAGGGAAATGGTGGTGTGCCTATTGGAATAAGTATAATTTGGCACACTAGAGTTGTGGATTCTTTTCCTGACTAGAACCATTGGTGGTTTTGTGCTTCTTTTGCACATCCTATATAGTTTTTCATTATCTCCTTTCACGCTTCTAATATCGATTTGAAAAAAAATTCTACTTGTTAGTCATTGGATTCTCTTCTCCTCAAGGTGGTTCTTTGTGAGAATAGGTGGAGGTCCTTTCTAATAGGTAGAAGAGGAAGAAATGGGTGATTGATAGAAAAGAGAAGGAAGTTTGGGACCAAGTCAAGTACACCTCGATTTGTTGGAGATCATGGACGTTATTGGTTTATCCTCATCAAACCTCCAAAATGGTGCTAACTTGTTGAAAGTCAGACTCAATAAGAGCTTTATCTCGTAGAATATAATTAACAAATGGGGCCCCCACCCTCTTCTAGAGTGTGGAATAGGTCGTCTCTGATCACTACCCATTTGTGATTACCTTCAAGACCATCCTCCATCTCAAGAAAGCCTCTTGGTTTCATGCAAATTTGACCACTTTCTCTCTCCCCTCGGTCTAGCATGAGATTACCAAGTCTTGGAGCATTAACTTTCCCTCCTTCTCCTCACCATCCAAGTGTTGGAGGAGGGTGGTCATGCAAACTCACTACATCTTGCCTAGGGCTCATAAGAATCTTCAAGAAATTCATCACACTAGAAGGGAAAATCTTCATCGAAGGCTATGACCAAAATGGAGTCTAAAAATAGAAGCATGTTGAGATAGGAAGCAGAGATTTAAAGAAAAAACCTATAAATATACTTTAAAGATTGGTGGATAGGTAGGGTAGACAAGCCTACTATGGAGATGTGCAAACCTCTCAAGAAGAAGCAATCCAAAGAAGCAATTCCATTCATGATGGATGCTGATGGGATCAAATGCAAGTTAGATGTAAAAAATAGTATACTAATTGCGAGCCACTTTAACAAGCTCTTGGAAGTTTCAACGCCTCTTTCTCCTAAGAGACCTGAATACATGGCCACCATCTCTAGAATCAGAACCAAAAACATCATGCAAAACTTGAAAGCTCTTTACAAAGCCTCCATCTTGGATGTTGAGATTCTAGAGGTAATTGATTTCCTTCTTAATGGCAAGAGCGCAGGGTTCGATCGACTTACCAATGCATTCTTCAAGTTGACCTTCAACCATGTGGTGGCCACTCCTTTATGTTTGGTGTGGCAAGAGGCTATTTCTTATGGGGTGCTTCCCAATTGTCTCGAAGAGGATGTCATCAAGCTCATTCAAAAAAGGAAGCAAAAATAGAATTGAAAATTGGCAACCAAATAGGATGTTGCAAAGTGGTCACAAGATCTTGGAAAAGGTGATTGCAAACAATATTACCTATCACCTTCGAGACTTGATTGGTGAGGATAAAATGGAGTTCATTAAGGTAAGGTCCATCCTTGAGGCTATCATTGATGTTTTGGAAGGTCTAGTCTTTTTTGTGAGGAATGAGTGCAAGATGTCCTGTTTCTTAAGATTGACTTTGAAAAAGCTTATGATTGAATCAAGTGGGAGTTCATTCTCCAATCGTTAAATGACTTGGGCTTTGGCCATAAATTCATTAAGATGATCTCTATTCTACTAGTAAATGCAACTGCTTAGTAAACACCAATGCTCAACTCTATCATGTGATTAGATTAAGACATTCTATTAGACAAGGGTGCTTGTTGGCCCCTCTTCTATTTGCTTTGATGGTTAATGGTCGCAATAGCCTTGTTGATCATGAAGCTCACTTAGGTCGTATTCACAGCTTCAATCTTCCTCTCAAGCAAGATCCGATGATCATGAGACTTTTTCAGATGATACCAATGTCTTTGTGCATAATGACACGTTAAGGATTAAAACATTTAGGAGTTGTCTTAATACTTTTTCTCACGCATTGGGATCCAAAATTAGCCACTATAAAATTGCTTTTAGGGTGGTTATCGGGCATCCTCCTCAATTGCTTATTGACCATGGTTGTCATGTGACGCCTAGTGGCCAATCTTTCGCTTCTTAGGTATTCCGATGGGATTCCATGTTTTGATGTGGCAATGATGGAACTGGGCTCTCTCCAAGCTTGAGATCAAGGTCAAATATTTGGAAGGTATGCCAATTAATCTGCCTAGTGATGCTATTGTGATTAAGACATTCCTTCTCTCTTTGATGCTTTACTTTCTCTTTGAGTAGTGACCAAAAGACCAAAAGATCTTCAAAATGTAGAGAATTTATAGGAATTTCCTCTTGAGGGGTGAGCCTAAAAGAAGGGGTATCCCAAAAATTAAATGGACTACTTGCATTAGCCAAGAGGATTTACATGGTTTGGGCATTCTAGACATTGAATGAATGGCTAATAAATTAGAAAAAAAATGGATAATTAAAGCATGGACCACTAGTGATGCCTCTTTGGCCAAACTTACTTTTAGAAATAGAAGTGCTCTTAAGCTTTAGGGCCTCTCAAGCTGGAAGAGTCTTGACCTTCTCACTATATTCTTCTGCCTATTTTCAATGACTCGGAAAGGCTTGATCTTGGTTTGTTCTCTATGGAAGAGTTGGAACAATGTTAAATAGTTTGTCAGAATTAATGAAGATTGGAAATGGGCGGTTGATATTAGATAGAATGATTCGATCTGGTTCCCTATGAAGGGCATCAGAGGTGTGGAGCCTTGGAACCTCGAAAAAGCTAGGAAGCTTTGGAACAAAGACTTTCATTTGTGGAAGCACTTATAGAACTAAGATAAGTATCAATGGATTAGAGTCGAGGACATTGGTCTGGCCAAAAGAGTGGACTATGCAGAATGACATGTATTATAGAGAAGATTCAATGCTTAGGAATGCTTGAGGACTTGCCTTCTCATTGGGGACTCTTCTCAATTTACAAAAATATTGTGCAAGCTTTCTTACTCTTTTGAGTCTTCATTCAATAGTGTCCCCGTCATAATGCTCAATCAATCACCTATTATGCTTAGGTGTGATGAATCCTAATTTCTAGGAACAGAGTATCCTATCATTTATGGAATCCTTTGGAATTCATAAAAACATATCATGAAGTTTTTTTTTTTAATATAAAGGAAGTTCGGCAATAGCCTACTCTCCCGGACTTGAATTAAATAAAAAAAAGTACAAGAGAAGGGGACTAGTGCCCACGGGACCCCCCAAATCCCACAAAGCAGGGGAAGCTTTTACAGAGCTTAGATGACATTACAAAGAAGGTTAATTACCCTCTCATCACCCTCATGTGGGGCCCACTTGGGTTTAAGCTTGTTATCGATCAAAAGGAGTACTTGATGATGCCTAAAGGGGGGGGGGATTTTTTACAGTTGACAATCCTTTTGCCAAGGAGGAACAACGATTTCTCAATTGACCACTCCTTGGGGGAGTCACCGAAGTTGAAAGCACATCTTTCCCGCCAGATTTTCCATAGGACCTCCCCTCTGATGGCGTTCCAGAGAGTCGCGGAGCAGCCGATCGCTTCTCCCAACAGGGCTTGCTGCCAACTGAGACGTTTTTGAAGTCTAATTCTCTTTCCAACCACCTGCTAGAGTCTGTTGGAGTTGGGGCAGGTAAAGAAGATGTGTGAAACATCTTTGATAGACCGGTGGCAGCGTTTGCACCAGGGAGGGATCCCACAAATTTTGCTAGCCTTAAGGTTGGTCCACATTCCATGATGAAGAATTTGCCATAAGAGGAGAGACTTTTTGATTTCTATGAGGGGGTGCCAGATAGCCATGAACTTCATGTCCCACCAAAGCCGCGTCCATGACAGGCACCACTTTTTGTTGAGGTTAACCTGATAGTCGATCGTTTCTTTGATGTTCGGGATTTTTGATAGGCTATTCCCATTGTGCCATTTGAGACCAAGCGAGCTCGACATGTCGTGTCCCATGAGAAGGCGAACTTTGTGTCGGTCCCAGGCGAGACATCTGCTTTGCAAAGTGTTCCATTCTTCATGCGAAATGTTGATGCTAGGGTCAATATCCTCAAAGTTGATCCAGCGGTTGGTGTCTTGTTTCCAGAGATGTTTCCATTTTTTGAAGCCTTTGTTCCATAGCTTCTTGGCATTTTGAATGTTCCAAGATTCCACACTCCGGATGCCATGGATCGGAAACCAGATAGAGTCGTTTTGTCTGATACCGGCAGCCCACTTCCAGTCTTCACTTATTCTTGTGAAGCTTTTGACTTTATTCCAACTCTTCCAAAGGGAGCACACCAGATTAGAGCCTTTCGGGAAGACGGGGATCGGGGAAAATAGCAAGGTCAAGATGTCAAGATTCTTCCAATTTGGGAAACCCATGAGCGCCAACTCATTCTTGTTTCTGAAGATCAGCTTGGCCCACGAGGCCTCCCCGTTGCACCAAGCCTTAATCATCCATTTGGCCGACAGTTTGTTAGCCATGCACCCAATGTCCAAGATACCAAGTCCCCCACTATCTCTATGGCTGGTGCAGATGGACCATTTGATTTTAGGCACCCCCCTCCTATTGTGGTCGCCCGTCCAAAGGAAGTTTCTACAAATACTATCCAGTTTGGACAGATCATGCTCTTTCGGTCTCCAACAAGAAAGGAAATAAATGGTAGATGATAAGAGGAACGTGTTGATAACCATAGCACGACCAGCAAGATTGATTTGCATACCTCTCCAATAGTTAAGCTTGTTTTCGAGTTTGGCAAGCACCCAGTTCCACCGCTGTTCCATAGAGACGCCAAACCCCAAGGGAATCCCAAGAAGCCGAAAAATTTGGCCCTGCGGAATGATTTGACAGCCATGATCAATGAGAAGGTCGGGCTGTGACCCACCAATAGCTCTAAAGGCGGTCTTAGAGTGGTTGATTATGGATCCAGAGGCTTCACAAAAAGTAGCAAGACACTTCTAGAACGTCTCAAGGCTGGTACTATCATTGTGCACAAAAGCGTTCATATCATCGGCAAAAAGTCTCATGGTGATCTGACTGTGGTCATGCGGCAAACGAAGGCCTTTAATGTTACCAGCTTCCACCTGATGCTCCACCAGCCTGCTAAGGCCTTCCGTGGCAATGGCAAAGAGAAGGGGAGCCAATGGGCACCCTTGTCTGATAGATCTTCTAAGTTTGATCACCTTTGAAAGATTTCCATTAATGTTAATTTGGGTCGATGCGTTTCCGAGAAGGGTCGCGATCATCTTGGTGAATTTCTGACTACATCCAAGATCTTGTAGCGACTGTAGAATATAGTCCCATTCTAGCCTGTCGTAGGCTTTATCAAAGTCGATCTTGAGGAAAACTACTTCTTGTTTAGACTCATTTGCAAATTCAAGACCTTCCCAGATATCTATAATGGTTTCCAAAAGCCTTTGATAAAACCTTTTTGGTCCTCGCTTAACCACGCTCTCAAGTGGCAAGAGATTCTGTTGGCAATGACTTTGGCGATGATCTTGTATCTTGTTTGGAGCATTGTAATGGGACGCCAGTTCTCTATTCTGTTCTTTTCCCCTTTTTTGTGTACTAACTTGATAATGCCATTGTTGAGACAAGAAGGAAGCGCGCCAAACTTGAGTGCCTCTTGCCAAACCAAACGAAGAGGGGTGGCAACCACCAAATTGAAGGATTTAAAGAACTCATTAGTGAGCCCGTCGGGTCTCCGGCTTTTACCTGAGGGGAGGGCATCAATGACCTCAATGATTTCGGCTTCAGAGATAGAGGCATGAAGCAGAGAGTGAAGGTTGGGTGGTATCCTGTGGGGGGAAACCCTAGATATGGCTGCCATACAGTCCCTTCTATGGTGGGAGAGGGGGTTTGAGGTCCCCAGGAGTCTCGTGAAGTGCCCTTCAATGATCCCAAAATTGTCTTCTTCCGTATTGCATACATTGCCATTTGCGTCTAGCAATAAGGGGATCGATTCTCTGTTGTGTTTCCTTTTGAGGATACGACACATCTCTTTGGTGGGTTTGTCGGCTTTGCCAGCCCACCACTCCTTGAAGAAAATTTGCAAATTTTTCCTTTGTATCTCTTCCTCGTATCTCAGCAGCGCTCTGATTTTTCGAAGTCCTTTCTGGGCTTGAGATTTTCCTTTGTTCACTTCCTCCTCGAGCCGCTAGAGTCTATGATATAGAGCTTCTCTACGAGCCGGCCGCACAGTCTCTAGCATCTTCCTGGATCTAATCATGATCTGTCGTGACTTATCGATCGCACTTCTCCAACACTTGGCTGGGGACAAGCCAGAGGCGAATGCCTCCTTCCACACATCAGAAATTTCTTGATGGACGGAGGGGAGAGAGAAGGAGGGCACACTAGCATGGAACCATGGAGCCTTACGGATCTTGGTGGGGGGTTGAAAAGTGATGACGATCGGGTAGTGATCAGAGATGGTGAGGTCGGTGCGTTGCGAGAGGGAAGGGTGGCCCCACTGATGAGTAAAACTCTGAGAAATGTAGCATCTATCAAGTCTAGCTTTCCTCAGGTCCTCGCCTGCTTGGAGATTTGACCAAGAAAAGCCCTTCGAGTCTTTGAATTCGACCAAATCCAAGTGTAGTTTAGTTTTGTCCCACGTTTCTTTCTCCCGACTATCGATGACCCTATCCTTGCCCATCCATCTGTCCATAGGGTCCTCAACCATGTTGAAGTCACCACAAATAAGCACGTTGTGGGGGAGCGAGTCCAAGGAGGCCCAAGTGTTAAGTCTCTCTAACTCCCCATTAGGGGCATACAAAGAAACTAAAGTAAAACAAAAGGGAGCACCGAAAGAAAGAGCAATCCATCGATGGCATTCATCTTCAATGGAGTTCTCAAGCTTTTCAAACCAGAGTTGATTAATACCGATTACCGTTCCACCGGACCCCCGCTGATGCGCCGTTGAAATCCAAACATGGGTCGAGGAGACGTGTCTAAGCAGTTTCTGGAGGTCTTCTCCGTCAATTTTAATCTCTTGAATACATATAAAATGTGGGTTTAGGCTAATGTCGCGAAGCCATTGACCAATGATGATCGCTCTTGAGGGGTCGGTTAGCCCTCTAGCATTTAACGAGATGATGATCATTGTCGTAGTGAGCCCTCTTTGCGGGAGGGAGCTTTGTCCTTTCTTTTCTTGGATTCATCTTTCTTTTTCGCTCGGATCGGATCCCGAGTTAGCATTAGGTTCTTGTGGGGGCTTTTCCATGGTAACTCCATAGGTTGTTTTCCTTTGCGGGATGCCACCTGCTGGGAAGAACTGGGCACCGTTTTCAGCTCCGTTTTCGGAATAGTCGATCCGATGATGGAGCTTTCACTATCCATGTTATCTTCGTTGCTAGTAGTAAAGCCGTCTTCTTTGCTTGTAGTGTAACCCTCCTGCAAGGTTTCTTTACTGTCAGGGATCTCTAGGCCTTTGACGTCGGTGTCCACCTCAAGTTGGTTCCCACCTGGGTAGTCAAACTCATTGATTTCCTTTTCTAGATTGCAATACAAGTTGCTGGAGGGGGTAACTGGCATGTTGTTTCGCTCAGAGGTTGCCCTAGGGCTTCTTTTCCTTCTTCTTCTGACTTCGATGAACGCGTCTGCATCAGCTTCTGGATTAAGGGGACCTGAATCCTACTTCGGAGGATTCAATGCTCCATTGCTATCTTGAGCATTTTTGGGGGCTTCTTGATTTCGCTTGCTTTTTCGTCTCAAAGGGCAATCTTTGATCCTGTGACCTTGTTGGCCACAACGAAAGCACGCGTTGGGAAGGTTTTTGTAACTGATGTCTTGCTCCCAAACATCCCCTTCGCCCAAGTCCAGTTTGATCTTCGATGGAAGTGGCATACTGAGGTCAGCCTCGACACAGATTTGAGGGTGCCACCGAGCGTTGAACGAGTGTCTTGCACCTTCATAAATGAGACCACCAATGTCCTCGCGTGAGGCCAACGGCTTGCCGATAGGAGAAACGATGTCCCACACGAAGTTGTACAAGAAGTATGGCAGGTTAGGGAGCTCAACCCAGAGAGGGTACCGAAGCGATTTCGATTTGTCGGGAGTAAAATCAGGGGACCATCTGAATAGGCACAGGGTCGCCCGGCCGAGTTGCCAAGTTCCGACACTAAGGGCTCGAAACGCCATATCTTCATTTTCAAAGACTAGCAGCAAGTGGCTTGCCGGTAAGAACTGACACTTACAAACAACTAGCCCGCGGGGGAACCACTCGTTGCGAAGCCACTGTCGCACAGTTTCAAGCGGGGGCTTAGGGCCGAACAATTGGCCGACGAGGCAAACTTTCTTGAGCTCCTCCTGAGTTGACAAAATTGCGGATCTATTGAGGGAGACCAAGGGGGGTTCAGCACTCTCGAAGGCCCCTAGGGCGGCACAAGAACCCCCCTCCAACAAAGAGGCCAGGTTATCGGTCTCCCCGGGAGGAGGGGCCAGGTTACTTCTCACAAGAGAGGGGGTCGCCAAATCCATGACCTGTTTTGTTTTCTTTGAACCTCGTGACCCTTGTCGTTCTAAAACAAAAAGTTTTTAGGGAGTGCACTTGACCAACACGAGGCTCGATGCATTTTTTAATTTCTTTTTAAAATAAGAGTTTTGAAAAGTATGAGTTCCACCAAGCCACGAGCGAAGGAAGCTGACACAACGTGACAAAGAGAATAGAACTAGAACGAGGGCTAGTTCCCTGTCAATCGCGACGGCTGGCACCCTATCAATCGTAGCGCCTAGTCTAACGTAAATCCCTGTCAATCGGCTGGTTCCCCGGCAGTCGTCTAGTTCTCAGTCCCGTCGTTGGTTCCCAGGCAGTCGCCTAGTTCCCTGTCCGTTGGCTGGTACCCTGTCAGTCGTGGGCCAACCCAGTCCGTCGTGGACCGTAGACCTGTCCGTCGTGATCAATAGCGGTGTTCCCAGGCAGTCGCCTAGTTCCCTGTCCGTCGGCTGGTACCCTGTCAGTCGTGGACCAACCCAGTCCGTCATGGACCGTAGACCTGTCCGTCGTGATCAATAGCGGTGTTGCTGCTGAGTAATACAATTGCAGCTCTACAGCGAACGTGCAATAAGTGCACAGCCAGGCGCGTCGACTTCTCCGAGCAAAAGAGTAATCTACAGACTCCAGAGCTCCTCGTAGCCGCGAATCATCATCTCACTTCTTGACTTGCGTCCGCCATAGCTGCAGCCTCTGCGTTCGACTCTCTCTCGGAAACAAGACTCCCCACATATCATGTAGTTTGAATTAGGCCTATACTATGTAGTTAATCACTTTAGGAGATTGAATCAGCAAGTATGACCCTTGCTAAGAAATCCCCTACTTGTTTGTTTGTTTTATTTTGAGTTAAGGTAGCCATAGTTTATACTCTACTCCAGAAATCAAGGGGCTAGATAGCTTTGAGTGTAGTGCAAAGCTTCCCTTTATATGTTATACATTTTTTGTAATATTTGACTTGTAGAAAGGTTATATAGTCTTCTAAACTTGTCTCAAAGCTACAATCTTCACTCTTAATATTCTGATAGAAATTGAGTCTAGAGTGAATGATTGTCTCTATATACATGTCTAGTAAAGGTGGTGAGTAGTGTGGAAGTGGTTGGGCCTCAATAACAATTAAATCACAAGTTTAGAGGAACTTCCAACACATGAACCTTAGCATACACACCTTAATACTCAAACGGATGATGAGTGAGAGATATAGAGAGAAAAGATAACTTTTTAAAGTGTACAATAAGTTAGGATGCACACCTACACTAACTTATATTCGAATGTCAAATTACAATATGTGAATATGATACAAACGGACAATATCTAAATATATGCAAAAATAGGAACTAGATACAAGAAATTTTGTGTCTAAGAGGTATGAAGTGTGTGTGTCTGTGAGAATATGGAGAATATGAAAAGTTTAGAGTTCTCTTATAGAAAACCAAAATTTTGATTATCCTCAATGAGAAACTAGTTAATGAACAAGTGAGGATAGATATAGACTTGTCACTTAGAGTATATTGGCTAACATGAACTCCTCTAGATGTCTCCAAATGTAGAGCATGAGTGATGCTTGAGAAGATAAAATAACAATGAGCTTGGGCTTCTTATATAGATTTGATCTCATGCCATTATACTTGCTTCCTATCATAAATTTTACTTTCTGCAATTTATTCATTGCATGAGAGAAGGATATCACCTATATTCAGAACATAGAATTTGTATCCTTTGCTTTTAATTTCATAATTAATAAAGACTGCTTTCATGGCTTTTACATCAAGCTTACCATGATTCTTCTTCTCAATTTGAACATAAGTTGGGGAATGAAATTTTTTAAAAAAAGTCACATTAAGCTTCTTCTCATAATAAGATTCATAAGGTGTGATAATCGTTAAAGCTTTTGTGCAAGACCTATTCAAAATGTGATTAGCTGTATGTACTACATCAAACCAAAACTTTGGAGAAAGATTTTTGGATGACATCATAGTATGTATCATGTCAACAAGTACCCTTTTCTTTCTCTCTACCAATGACAATAATTATCATGGACTTGATAATTCTAGATTTCAAACAATAAAAGTGATTCATGGATAATTAAAGATAATTAATTTAAAATTTTATGGATTTATCATTTCCAATAAAAAAATTCCATGTGAAAGTCTTGCATTAACTCTTCGCATATTGCACATCTACCCCATAAATCAAGTTGGCAAAATTACTTCAGAATTGGATGATTTGTATAAAACTTGAACATGGCTCCATATAAATAATGTCTATAAATATTCAAAGAACGAACGATACAATAAATCTCTTGGTCATGAAGAAACATTTCTTTTAGTGTGAGAAGGTTTCCTACATAAAAACGAAAATGGTCTATCCAAAGTCTTCACTCAAGAATGCACTTTTTCTATGATGCCACAAGCATTATTCTCAAATTCAACACGTTTTTACTCGTCAACGCTTCTAAATTGGAGCACTTGAAAAAAGGTTTTTACTCCTCAACACTTGTAAAATTGGAGCTTTTGAAACAAGTTGTTTACATGCATCAAAAGAACCTTGTTATTATTTTATATTAAATGTACCATTGGTAAGACTATGTGTAAGTACGTAACAATACGTTTATGATAGAAGATGGAATGTCCTCAGACTCATCATAACTAGTGCTCATTTTTTACCAATCAACAAACTTAGAATCACAAAATATTTCAATGGATCCAACATAATTACATGTGCAACTATTATATGTCCTAAGTAACAAACATCAGATAAAAATAACTATGTTTGTCTAGCTTATCATGCAGTGTACTTTCATGTAACATATTGAAAAGTGTTTGCACATGAAAGTTATGATGGTGTATATTTTTAGTATCAATTAACAAATCTTTCAAAAAATCTACAAAAAAATGACCAATGGCAGAGCATAACATATCATGCATAAGAATCATGATTGTATTCTGAGCACGTATTAAACCCTAGGCATAACTAGATGTTCATAACGTCAAAATCTAGTTCTAAAATCTGTTTTATGTGCATCATCATCTCTGAAACTTATTTGATGATATCCACTTTTCAAATCTATTTTACTTAACACAATAGCACGACCTAATGCATCCAAGTCACCATCGATGAAACGCATCAAATATTGATCCTTATCGTAACTTGTTATTTATTCTTATATAATCTATATACTTCCTAAAGGACCCGCCTTTTTTCTTTTTCGGGAAAAGCACTTGGGCAACAAAACATGAGTAACCAGATTCTTTCAAGGCTTTTTGTAAATTCCCCTGGACGGTGTGATGTACTTTTACCTCTTGTTGCAGATGTAGGCGGTATAGATGTCTAGCCAATGGATGTGACCTTGGAATGTAGTCAATATTGTGCTCCACATTTCTACGTGGTAGCATTCATGTAGATACTTTTGAAAGAAACAAGTTGTGAAGGTCAAATTTCATCTTAGAAGCTAACTAAGCTTTTAAGCTAGTTTGAAATGGTAAGGACAAACGTTATTTATGTTACAAATAAATAATATCAATTATGCATATACTATACTTTTACCATAGTATAGGTAGAAACGCATTTCAGTCATATGGTACTCTATGAATGATGATGTGATGAACTTTATCGAAGAGCTGGTAAACATGATTTTCAAAGCCAATTATGGGCATCCTACTTGCATGCCATTGTTTACAGAGAAGGAGATCAAATATTGATAGCTTGGCCATCCTAAGTTTCATATCCCTTTCCGCATTCCAATTAAACCCTGTAAGTGAACTCGAATGGGCTTATATTCAATTTCAAGTGCTTTACTGATAAAGAACGAATTATGCTTACATAGATTTTCTAGTAACTAATATCTTGAAAAGATGGCCATGCTCTTTATCTTTCATGGCCATGAACTCAATTACAAGGAATTGATAACCTTTCCAAGGGACTTTTGACAAAATCACATCCAACATTTTTATTACCTTCATGGTATTTGTTATATTTAAAATTGATGTTCTTAACCTTAGATGGTTTATCCATCTCACTATCTTTGGGTATAAAATTAAAGTTTGATGGAGTTGATGGAGATGAAAAAGATGTTTTCCAATATGGTTGCTATTGAGATCTTCTTTTTCTAATGACAATGCCTTTTTATTTTTATTGTTCTAATATGCTAGAGCATTGGAATGATCCTTTTTCAATGGAGGAATTCAAATTTTTCCTCCTTTGAGAAGAAACTTGAAAAAATTTAACTTGTTTACTAGTAGTTACAAATGTAATAATAGGCTTTTGAAATTTTACCAATTTATTTTTCCTCTATTAGGTAGATTTCCTTTCATCATGTATCCTAAAGTAGAACAACTAAGTCTATATATTCATTCAATGTTGTAGAGGTTTCCTTACACAATAGCGGATGCAATGGTGCACGTAACCCAAGCATAAGGTGCTAAGCTTGTAGTCAATCTTGCACTTGAACTACAATGTTTCATAGCACATCCTCATATTTATGAATATATTCATGTAGATTCACTAGAAATCTTATAGATGAGTGTCATCATGTCGTAGAAGGAATTTAACACTAGTGTTGTACTTGGACACTTTAGTGTTGTGAAAGAGAGACATTATGTGATGAATTTTTTAGATTACTAGAAGGAACCATTAATAAATGTAACCATGAAACATGTAATCATAAGTGATGAATTTTTCAAAAAAATATTTTTTACTAAATGATAAATTAAGATTTATTCACTAATTATATGATGCTAATTTCACATTTGGGGTATAAATTATATTGATGTAAGCTAGTGGTTATTTTTTTTAATCATGATGTCATAATTTTCATTTTAGTAAATGCAGTAACGTCTCTTATTTTGTATATGTCAACACTTATCTCTCTAGATTTAGATATTTTAAATGATCGTTAGTAAGTTTATGGCATAAAATTAATCTCATGCGTGCCATGAAAGACTCATCATCTCTTAATTATATTAGAAAGTGATGGTATGAATTTGACTCATTTTTTAACTATCAAAATACTTTTTAATATTATTAAACCTAGAGATATTTTTTTTACACGAGTCAAATTTCTATACGGATTTTTGAAGTGAAACAATGCTACTATTTTTCTATGCTAAGAAAACGTCATTTGATGAGAAAATATTGCATATGCTACATGATTAAAGTTAATATGCTTGTTTTTTTCTATATAAAGTACTTTATAATGTTTATATCATTATTTTGATTGATATTATATACCTAATGTTTTAGCATGAACTTATTTTCTTGGAATAGTGAAATATGTCTATTCCATGAAATATTGGGATTGTTGGTGGCATGTGAGCGCAATTCGTTCAAAGACATGTACCATATTTTTATGATACTACCTGCCATTTTAGTGTTTTATGCATCTATATCATATAAAAGGCTCCTATAGTGTATAGTTATATAGGAGTACCCTATATTGTAGTAAATTTCATATTAGAGAAATGATTTTTCTAATTACCAAGACTTGTCTTAAACGATTATCTAACTTTCAATAAAGATTAGAAAAATTATTTCAATACGAGGACTTTTTCCATGGAGATATTTCTTTCTTCTCACATATAATTCTAAAAAACTATTATCTTTTGCCATATTCAATCATTTCCTTATCTTCAGTTATCAATAAACAAGTTTTTTTTTAATTTTTCATAGAATAAAAGAAAAAATAGTTTCAACTTTGACCGAGGGGCTAATTCTTTTTCAACTTGCTTGATTTGTCTTTCCCATCTACGGGCTATATCTATTAAATTTTATGTGTCATGTCTTATGTTTTATTTCGCATCTACTATATTGCACAAATGTATGAACTATTGTCATTTACTGATTAATTTCTCGATCAAACCTATCATCCTAGCGCTAATGTTTTCGTGATTTTTTTTTGTGGATTTAAATACATTACTTGCCACTTAACATTACTAGACGAAGTTGCAACACTTAATGGCTCAACGCATGGAGCTTCCATCTATGAGGAAGTACCAACTTGAGGTACTTCTAATTTATGAATGACATCAATGATTATCTTCAATGTGTCATCCATTCTAGATACTTTTGCATTTAGAGATGAGGTCTCCCTAATGTAAGAACGCTCAAGATCAGCCTCGACAATGGGAAATCCAAGATCCTCCATGCTTATAATTTAAGGATCTCTAGAAGAAGAAAAATAGGTTAGTATATGAGAATAGACATACGTCATCTATCTAGAAAATCCATAATTATTAACGATAATGTAACGCCTCAAAAGAAATGATGAGAAAAAGAATAATATCTATGGACCTCCCTTCAACCAAACATTGAAAAAAAGAAAGACTCTCTCAATCCAATCGTATATATGAGTTGACGTTTGATCATTTAAATTACATTGGGTGATAATTGTTAAAGAGATAACTCTATCTATGCTTAATACAATAGGTAAAGGATGCATAATGTTTTTATGCATCCTTTTACAAGGCAATATCCATGCGAAATCTAGAAGCAACCTAAATGATCCTGAGTGCTATGGTCTTTGATACTAAATTCCCTGGGCTTCTTTTGTATCATTTTTTATATTATCTACAAAAAGAACAAAAACTTAAAGATGGCTCTATTGACCCCAAAGCAATGATTTCTAGTGAAAATCTAAGTTAACATGATAGATAAAGGACTCCTTTTGGATCAAACCAAGTGGGTTAAGAAGGTGCAAGTTTTCATGAAAACAATAAGGGTTTATGTCTATGTATAGAGAATCAAAGGAGTGTTATAGGTCCACATAAATCACATACGTAATTCACAAAAATGAAAATATATCTTACCTATAATGCATCAATCTTTCAAAAAAAACCTTCTCCATGATGAGATACGTTCATTAGTTTGTTTTTTCTTGAAATGGACAACCGGATGCAGTTTGATGATAAAAATATATTCTTATTGAATAGTCAATGAATTGGAATTGATTTGACTCTTATTTATTCATCCATTTCTTTATGTGTGCACACATACACACACACACACACACACACACACACACACATATATATATATATATATATATATATATATATATATATATATATATATATATATATATATATATATATATATATATATATATATATATACACACACACACAAATAATCAGTCTTTTCTATACCTATGTGTGTATATCAATGCATATGGATATGCATCGCATATAATTTGATATCGATTTATCTCTTTCCTACATAAAGCAAAACTGAAGGATGAAGAGCATGAGAAAAAGCCACCTCTCTTTCATCTAATTTTTTCATGCCATACATCACTCCCAACCTCATTTCCAAATCACAAGATTAGATCTCTAACCTCTTTGAATACGTTCCACTCATGAGGGTTTCATGAAGAAATATTGGAGAACTTGTCCGCTCGTTAGGCTCATTCTTTTAAAGATTCAAACAATAATTTAAGAGGTGCAATGAATAGAAGAAAAGCATGACGCACTTAGTGAATGCGATGGAAATGAAAGTCATGTAGCATATGCTCATGTAATCGGGATCCCTATCTCTTTCAGAGAACGCACATAGGAGTGGGTGCCTGACCAACCACTGATGCCCCATGATAATATCTTCTTGTAGGTGAAGGTCTTTAAAAACTAAGAATTTGGTATCTATTGAATGTTTCTCAATAAATTTCCAAATTTATAATATCCCCACATAATGGATTTATGTGCCACAAACACTTATTGGTGGGTCTTGTTTGTCTTGAACAAGGGACATCCATGTGGCTGGTGTATTGTATTTTACGAGGCTCCTATATTCATTGAACAAGGGACATTCTAAGTTTGGAAGCCAAGTTGTACGTGCACAAATGGGTGTCAAGAATCTTGTGATGCATAGTGGACCTATGTAGAAACTAGAAAAACGTCATCAACTTTTTGCACTATTGATCATTCATCTCTTTGATGTATCAATGATGTTCTCCTGGTTTTTTGTTTAAGTGCTTCTCTTTGTGCATGTTCTCTTAATAGGTGAGAAGCTCTCTAAAGTCTAGTGATCATCTAATGTGATGGAGGCTGTTGATACAGCTTCAATCTACAACAATAATGTCAATCGAAAAAACATGATAATATAGTGGATAAAACTAACTCCTCTACTTAAGGATACATGGTTTAATATAAAGGGCCATAACGATTCTCATTGAATCTAGGTCTAGTATCTCTGCCACTAGCAAGACCCTATAAGGTAGACATCCTAAACCTCCATGGATCGTAGTTATTTTTGACTAATTTCTTCATTTGAATACTTTATTCTAATATGATGTAATGTATTTTAATCTTTTAGATCCCTTTGATGCAAGAGGAGTGAAAAATAAAAATAGATTTAATTTTGTACTTCACAAGTTACAAACAGATGTAATAGACCCTCTCCTTCTTTTCTAGTAGAGTCCCGTTGAGTTACTTTGTGTGCTCTTGAACGTGAATTAGAAACTCTTCTTCCTTAAGGTCCTTCAATGGCTTTTCATGTCGCTCCTTGATTTTCTTTGTGTGTCAAAATCCTCTAATACCATTGATGGGAGAATTCCCACCTTCCCTTAGTAGCTTTGAAGCATGGATAGCCTTAAAGGTACACCCACAAATACCTTTGTTCACTCAAACGCATGATACTTTGAATTCTTAAAGATGAAAAATAATAGCTTCCCACGCACAAAATAAACCATAAGAGCTTGCTAATGTAAGTTATCTAATGTGAAATGTTTACTCCTACTCTAAGAATCAATGCATCAAAGACAAACTTTCTATAGTCTTAAATAGGCATGCACACATACACCACTACTTTAGTCTTGGATCAATTTCTCTCAAAATATGCACTTGTTTGTAGATGATCTTCAAGAAAAAATTAGAAGAAAATGGAAGCGTTATATCAAGCCAAATATCCCTAAGGGCTTTATCACACCTAAGTGTGATAGGAGGTAATTGACTATTATGAGGAGTCATTGAAATTCAAATTTTAAAACGAGGTTTCATGGTAGATTTCTTGCTTTTTATTGCTCCAAATGGCATCCATCCAAGGTGTCCAAAGGCAAAAACCTTGAATCTTGAATTTCAGCACACCTAAAAAAAGTGCATGCATAAATGTACTTCTTGATATATGATCAAACACATTCTGTACCAAAAATGCATATATGATTGTTCTTAATATTTCAACTATATCTCCATGTGATGCATTTGGAAAGGTAAGAATTAAAAGTGATTTTAGAAGAATAGTGCGTGCGAGGATACTTTGATAATTCAAAAAATACATACGTAAATTGAAACCAAAAAGGATGGACAACAATATTCAAACTTTTCAAGATTGTTTCTATGATGAATGTAGTACAACATTGTTTCTTCTATAAGAATAGTTTCTTTTGGCAACCACAAAGCGACAAACACATATTGCAAAGGAAATATTTCATGGACAAGAAATCTATAATGATCAAAGTGAATTTGTAAATATGAATTTGCTTGTGCTTTAGTTTTAAGAAGAAATACGAAACTCAGTAAAGAGTGTGGAATATAGATCTGGAGTAGACGTAACCAAAATGATTGATGTTAACAATTCCAACAAGATATAAAATTATAATAAAAATATCCTTTTAATCTTCATTAGTATTAATATAGATTTAACTGAATATAAAATCATGCATTTAGATCATGTCATATATTTTCTTTTTGTATCATAGATTCCTTTTAAAAAGATGAAGTTCATTCGAAGCTTAATCTCCCTTTGATTAGATCGGTTGAAAGAACAACTATAAAGTTTTATTATGAAATCACCCTAAATATAAAATCATGCATTGAAATAATGTTATATATTTACTTATGTATAATCTATTTTAATTTATTTTGAAGTTTGAATATTGAGATAAATGATAACATATTAATTAAAAATGATTCTAATCATTTTTTAGTTATGCATTAATAGAGAATGGCTTGAATATAAAAACATGCATTTAAATCATGTAAAAGATTTTTATGTATCACAATTTAATTAATTTTCATATAGATCTAATTAGCGTTTTCTTGTTTGTGCAAAACACAATGTGAATTGGCATTCAAATTACAAAGAAAATACAAGGTTGGCATTGAGGTTTGACTTGTATTCACACATATGTAAATCTTCAAGACCAAAGAAAAGATTTTCTTCATTCTCAAGAGTCGAAATAAGGGTGTTAATTCTAGAAATAAATGTTGTTTTTCTTAGGATAATGGATATGGAAAGGGGTGATGTATTACCTAAATCTATGCAAAATCATGTGAATTATGTTAGCAAGGATGCATTATATTTCTTGGATTTTTGTACGGATAGTTTTGAAGCTTGGATTCATACCCTATAAATATTCTCAACATTTCAAATAATACTCACATTGTGTGTTCCAAAACATCATGAAATGTTTCATCTTATAGCAAGAAAAAGTGCATGCCAAGAAACTGATATCCATATCATATATAATTTTGTACATTATAAGAACTTGGATGCAATTTGGAAACTTTTTCATGATTTGGATGGAAATAATACCATTATTTTATATGCTACATTGTACCATGTAATTTGGAGTATGAAAGAGTTTTACATGGTTCTACCAAATCGATGGAGGCAATCATGAGAGGATTTGGAAAACTTACTATCCAAAATATTGGTTCCTTGGCTTCCTGGATGGATTGCACAAGGAATAGACATTCTTATACATGCAATACAATTGTAAATCAAAGATCTTGTGATAGAGAAACATATTTTCTACTTGATCAATATATCCAGAAACACTATCAACTATTTTTCACTACTTGAAAACCATGTATTTCGTTTTATTGTTTTATTGTTGATTTTAAGCACCACATATTTTTTGGATCGTTCAATCAAGTGAGCAATTATTGGTAGATTAAATTTAATATATTTGAGTTATAATTAAATTGGATTGTTCTTTTTTTGAGAACTAAATTTATATGGTAGATTTATCACATAATTAAACTAAAACAACATATTCGTGTTTTTAAACTACATGTTATACTTTTCAAATAATTTACCCAAGTGAACAAATATTAGTATCTCAAAATTCATATAATTGAGTTATTGTCAAATTACATTACTTTTCCAACCTCTAAATTCATATGTTAGATTCTTATAAAATCAATTTAAATAAGCACATTGGTGTTTTTAAACACTATATAATCTACGTTTGTGATCGTTGAAACAAGTGAACAATTATTATAGATCAAATAGTAGATAATTGATATTTTTATTAAATTGTATTTGTTCCAAATTTTAAATTCATATTATGGTATATTTTTTATACAATCAAATTCAAATCAATTTATTGGTGTTTTTAAAAACCATAATTTGGGATCGTTCAACCAAGCAAGTAGTGGTGGTTGAACGAATAGTTATTGATAGATAAAAATACATATAACTAGGCTATTGTTAAATTGGATTTCTTTCCCAATCTCTAAATTCATAGTACGGTAAATTTTGTAATTGAAATAGAATTAAGATTGATATGCTCGACTTTGGATAGCTTATTAAATTCCAAATGTATGTGATTATTACCGAATTGGAATATGTAATAAAAAACTTGAAGTTTGAATAGAAAGGTAATATATACTATAAGGTAATCAAAGTTAAAACTCTAAATTTCCACTTTGAGCATAGTCAACAGATTAATATCTCAATAGAAAGCTAATATGATTTATAAAGAGATAACTCAGTTCAAATTTTAAAATTGAATTCCAAGCCGATAAACACATTTCTTTGTATACTTTTCATATTCTCTTTGGTGTATTCTTAAATACATTTATCAAAAAATAATATTCTTCTTGTATTCAAACATTAAACTATGTAACAAATAGAAGTCATATTCATGTCTGAATCTTTTTATGAAGAATATGAGATAGAAATTATAAGTTAACACCATCCCTTGTATTATAAATGTGACTTGCATAATTCACAAATTTTATGAATAGGCCTTCCCTAATCTTCTTGATTATGGTATTATTAAAAAATAGCTAATCCAAGAAAAGAGTGTACATCATTCAGAGATTGAGGTACAAGCCATTCTTCAACTACTTCTATTTTCTTTGGGTCTACATGAACACCTTGACTAGAAACAATATGGCCTAAATACTCTAATTGTATTTGAAAGAAATAACTCTTTTCAGGATTGGCATAAAGTTTGTTTTTGCGTAACAAATTAAAGACTACTACTAAATGATTATCATGGTCAATTGTCATTCTCATTATAGACGAGTATATCTTCAATGAAAACAAGAACAAAAGCTTGGTATTCAAGAAAGATGGTATTCATCATGCGTGCAAATGTAGCAGGTGCATTGGTGAGTCCAAAAGGCATTACCATGAATTCAAAGTGACCAGTCTAAGTTCAAATTGTAGTCTTATAGATGTCATTTTGTGTCATTTTTATCTCATGATACCAAAATTTAAGATCAATTTTACTAAAGACACGTGCTTCAGGAAGTTTATCTAGCAAATCATCTATCTTAGGAATAGGATAGATGTTTTTAATTATGATCCTACTATAAGTCTTCTTCTTCTTCTCTACTAAAAGAACACATGCTCCAAAGGGAGAAGAACTAGGCCTTATAGGTTCTTTGTGAAGTGAATCCTTAACTTGAATATTAGCTATTTCTTGTTGATATAAAGGTCCATGCCTATAAGGTGCTATATGTGGAGGAGGACTACCAAGAGTTTAGTCTATACTATGGTCAAGAGATCCCCTAGAAGGTGGTAGTTTAGAAGGAAAATCATCCATAAAACAATCCTTATAGGAAGCCATAAATGATTTATATGCAATAGGGAGTGTATGTGTGTATTCAACTATATATTAACAAATGCAATACATAAATTGTAACCTTTCCTAAATGCATGTTTTATTCTAGTATGACTAATTAATGGAAATGGTTGTAATTCATGCATTGCAGACAAAGAAATATCTTGATAGTTAAACTTAAAACTCATGGTCTGTGTATGATAATCAACACATGGATTATAATGATGACGAAAAGGCATACCAAGTATAACATCATAGGACTACAAAGAAGCAATTAAGAATGTGTGTTCCCTTATGTATGAACCTATACAAATGGGAAAATTGTGCACTTCACTTGTGGCATTATATATATTTCCTTGAAATGCAGCCTTAACTTTATACATAGAGGAAAGTCAGTTTAATTGGAGATTTTTCACATCTACGAGAAATAAAATCATGCAAACTACCATCATCATGTAAAATATGAACAACATCACCATTAATAGTACCTCTCATGCAAAGTAAAAAATGGATAGAAATTCTATTACCCAAGGTACTTAGATCCTCTTCCAATGCTTGTTCGGTCCAATCAGGTTGAATGTCTTTAGAAACCACCTCCATGTTGTATACTTGAGCTCTAATAGGCTTCACGTTGTTATTTGGGAATCTCCATTTAGATTTAGTATGACCAACTTATCACAATCCCAACGAGTGATACGGAGCCTTCCGTTGCAAAGTATCTTCAAGAATCGTTTCAAGTGAACAAATAAGTAATAGTCATTGCAAAAAATGTTTAGTATAGGTAGACACAATATCTCCATCTTTCCATCCAAAAGTTGTCCATGATCGATGTGCATGTAAGTGAAAGTGAGGAGGAAGGAGGGACTCCTTGATCTTTTCTTGAAATACTTTCCACGTGGTCCATGGTCGTTGTTATGGTGCAAAACATACCACCATAACTAGGACTTACCCACCAAATAATTAGTAACAAATTTCACTTTTTCACTTTCAGAGTAAGATTCATCAAAATAGAAGTCGTCAAATTGACATAGCCATGAAATAACAAATTGGCAATCCCTTTTCCCATCGAATCGTGAAAATTGGAAATTCTTCGCACCAAACTTGGACTCTATGCCTTGTTCTTGAGCGGTGATAATGGCCTTCACCACCCTAACTAGGTTATTTTCATCACTTTGCAGTTGGTGGAGTGTAGCATCACGTTCCTTAATCTCATTTTGGACATGTGGGAGTTCATGCTACAAAAGCTTTAATTGTTGCTTGATTGGTACCTTGAAGTAGGGGTGATGAACCAAAATTGTTAGTATTATGGCTAGGGTCCATGGCCCTATGTAGAGAACCAAAACCTAGTTCTAAGCATGGAAGAAAATTTACATTAGTGTATATTAATAATAATAATAATAATACTAATAGTGATAATAATAACAATAATAATATTAATAATAATAATAATAAAGAAATAAATAAAATAAATGCGAGTGCTTTGATAAATAAATAAATAAATAAATAAAAGAGGGTGTTCAAATCAATGAACAAATAAATAAATAAATAGATAAGGTGAAGAGAGTGTTAAGAGTTCTGGTAAATCTTTATTATAAGTAATGGGGTATCAAAAAGAGAAAATAGGTTAGTGGATAAGACTTATCTCTTGGAAGTATGAGGTTTTGAGTTGAAGTCCAATGTATGCTAAGTAAGGAACTATGTAGGCTAACTAGAGAAATAAGTGAGCTAACTAGGGAAATAACTAAGCCCTTATTGTCATTCATATGTGAGAATTGGTTCGTGTGTAGCCAATGGATGCCAATAGAACCAAAGGGAACCAAGATAACAATGAGTGCCAAAGAATCGGAATAAGCCAAAGATGCCAAAGTTATGCCATAGTTCTAGGCCTTAGTCAACACCTTGGAGTAAGCTCAAGGAGTAACCGAATGATAACCAAATTGATAAACCAACTTCATAAACGAATTTGATAATGGAACTGAACTCAAACAGTGAGCAATGAGCACAGTGATCACAAGGGGTAGAGTATGACAATGTGACTCTGGGTACAGTATGATAGTGTGACAAGGGGTACAATGTAAGAGTGTGGCAAGGGCTAGAGTGTGACAATGTGACAAGGGGTACAATATGACACTCGGTATAGTGTGACAGTACATAGTACCAAATCCAAAAAATTCAAAAAAGCTAACTAGCTAATCAAAACAAGCAAACTTGATAAACAAAAACCTAGATGAGATGGTTGAGATAGTTGCCAATTGACTACATAGAGGATAGTACAAAAACGCAATCACACAAAACAAATACTCAGAGAATAGAAAGAGACAAGAGATTACACACTAGATTGAGTACAATCGCCCCCCACATACTCTGATGAATGAGTCTATCAAAGCATGTGTATTTATAGGTATTTCTTATAACGTCCTAAATAGAAGATACATGAGGGTGGCCGTTTGAAAATCTTGCTTTCGCTTTATTTACAAAATTTTGATTTTCTATTTTTACAAAAATGTCATTTTGGAAAGCGATCTATTATTTCTACAAAAATAGCTAAGAATAGTATCTTCTAAAAAATAAATGTCTGCTAAATATCTCCAAAAAGATTTGAGTAAGTCCATGCACGTTCACACCCTCATGAATCTTCACGTGCTAACTAAAAACAAAAAACACATTAAAAGCCTCAAGGCATTAAAATCCATTTAACATTCCATTATTCCATAAAGTATAGCAGAGTTATTGCACATGGAAACAGAATTCTCCACATATATCTATCTCTTGTAGTCTCGTGTTCAATGAAGGGTTCATGGCTCAAGTCTCACTATTGTACAATTTTCATGATTTCATTCACTTCATATTATACCAATCATTTTAGATAATGCCTAGTTCTACAATAAGCATCATGCTCAGGCAATTGCAAATATTAAGTTGCTTCAATAGGTAAATGTAATAGAAATCCTTAAACACATACACACACAAATTTAGAGAGGAATTAATTACTACACAACCTCAAGACATGCATAGATGTTGCACAATGCTTAGACAAGAGACAAGATATGCTAAAAAAACTTTTCTTCATGTTCCCAATGGATTATTCACAAAACTTTGCCTTGTTGTATCCTGTAGTTAGGTTGATGCATGCTCTTCATTACCAAAAGTTTACAAGTTACAATGTTTGAATGGGTACATCCTTTAAAATTTTGATGATGTGTCTCAAATAATTACAAGGAAGCATGGCCCTAACACTTGCCATCCACGGTGGAACTGAATGCACAAAAGTTTAAATGGATTCTATACAATACTCTCAAATGTAGCAAGTGGATCCTTTGACTCATCAAAGTCTAAAAGTTCAACATGTAAAGTTGTCTAGAAACCTTCTTCCACGTCAACAAAATTGTGTTGGATCTTCTTGTGAACTACTCTCAGCATGGCAGACAGAATAGCTTGATCTATCAAGACTTCATCTTAGAATTTCAAAGGTGCAAGGACATCATCATGCAAAATTTGTTTTAATTGAGTAGGATCTACCTGAGCCTTCATCTCCTCTTCTAGGTAAAAATCTTGTTGAACGAATACATGGGCCTTCTTCTTGGCCATCAAAATTTGAGGATTGGATGTTTTCAATACCATCTCAACCCCTTGGTCTTGGGTACATTTTTTCTCTAGTTTGATAGTAAGGTGACAAACCTTAGCTACTAGCTTGGCATTGGTCATCTCGAATCAGGTAGATCTGGCACTTGCAATGGAAAGTTGGTCCTTAAATTTTTGGACATGGTAACAAGTATCCTCAAGAAAGCACTAAATGCCATCTTTCTTCTTGAGTAAGTCCTAGATGATGGATTTTTTGTTTTCATTTTCTTTTTGGAGTTTATGGGAGCCATCTTGCACTCCATTCCTTTTCCTAATCCCTTGTTCAAGAAAAATCTTGGGACTCTTGGAGGATGCGTGATAGGGAGATAAGACCATGTTCTTATCACGCATTATCTACCAAGAGCCGGAACAATTGAGAAGCACAACCTTCAACGTGGTTGGACTGCCATGTCAAAACATTGATAATGTTATCATAACTATGCTCTGAAATGGGTGGAGGAAAAGGAGGGACTTGAGCCAAAACTTTTCCTTCACATTGAAGTGCTAGTAAGCTTCCTCGGGATGGGAAAAGGAAAATGTTGTAGCCAAAATTGGGGAAGGAGGTGTTGGGACAGTAGAAGAAGAGGGAACCTCGATGTGTAAGAAGAAGAATGAGATGGAATTGGGTGATTGAAAGAGGAGGAACAATCTACAATAGATGCAAGAGATCGAGAGGTAGCAAGAGAAGGTGGTGGGTTGGCAAAGTGTAGGCAGGTAAGGGAAGATGAAGGTCAGGTTGCACGAGACTAGTTGAACTAAGTCTAGGTAGGTAAGGGAAGAAGAAGGTCAGGTAAGGCAAAAAAATGGGGGAAAGTTGAACTAAGACTAGTAAAGGTAGGGCACCCAAGAATGAGCACTAGAAGAGGGAGAGGATACCAACATGGTGGGGCTTAGGTGCAGTGCAGAGTAACCAACTTTCCTAGGGTTGACGGGCAAGACTATAGATGGACATTTGCTGAGAACATGAGAAAAGGGTTGCAATGGATTCCTCTTTATCAATTGATAATCATGAAGGGGTAAGAGAAGATACAAGTGCACTACTAGAAGGGGACGGGTGTGGAAAGGGCATGGCACACAATTTTGAAGGGATCTCTATTAAGAAAAGGAAAATGAAAATGAGGATGCGGCCAGAACACGTAGGGGGTTGAGGGGATAGAATACGGCACATTCATTTTTAATGTTGTAGAAGATAAAAGAAGGAGAACTCATGTTGCGTGTCTAGGTGGTGCATATCCAAGAGTAAAACTATGTGGAAATGCTATATAGATTGTGTTAAAGATTAAGGGAGACAACTAAAAAAATGGAAGATAGTACACTCGGGCTAGGAAGGAGTAGATATAACATAGTTGTTACTGGAACGCTTAGGGAATGGATGGTGCATGGTCTATCCTGATAGTAACTTGATAATGTTCGTACCATCCTCGAGTAGCTCGAGATGATTCACTACCTCATGCATGACACGTGCCAGTGTGATGTGCGAAGATTTCTCAAAGCTGGACGAAAATGCACTCGCATGCACAATGGTTGTGGACACTTCGGTGCACTACTATAGCGGCCATGTAAAATAGTGTGTGTGAGAGCAGGTACAATTCACGCAATTATAATTTTATAGGGTCAACCATCATGGCCAACATCGAGTCGTGGAAGCAAGAAAAAGAGCACAAAAATAGAAACAAGGAGTGGATGCACAAGATAAGGACATCTAATAAAATATAGAGGTTAAGTAGAACAATTTAACATAGTCCATAAGGTAGAATTAATAACGAATAAGAAAGCACAATCTACCATGGCAAATTTGTGACACCACAATGTAGACATGGGCAGCTTGTCGCTTGTTAATGTAAAGGTGCTAAGCTCGCATGTCATCGGGTGAGCACAAGGGTCGAAGCCTTGAATCATAGATCGAGAGTTGTATCGCTACACCATTCAAAGTTTCTAATAGAAAAGAGGCTAGATCTAGAACACCAAAATCAGGTACAGTGTAAACCACCAAGATTCATACTTTTTGGAGCCTCTTTTAGCTTTGGGATTGTAAAACAAAACCAGCTCACCTTTACCAAAGACCAAGGTTTTGAGATACCGATCATGAAACCGTAGTGTGAGAAATATGTAGCCCTTTCATAAGAAGGAAAATTTTTAAATAGTCTCGATTCATGGCTTGGGAGGCATCGAGTCGAGAATAGATCAAATCCTCTAGTAGGAGTTTGGGATCCATGGGTGCGATTGTCTACAAGACACAATCTAATCTGAAAGGAATAAAATCGGTTCCAGCTTTATGCATGGTACAATAATCCCTTAACACAAAATGTAATAGATGATCCCAATGAGATTGTTGAATAAGTTTCTTTAGCATAGTGATTAATGGTATATTAGTACTCTCAAGCAATCCATTTGCATGTAGTAGGAAGTACTTAACTTATGGACAATATTAAAATGTGTGCTTAATGGAATAACGAAATCATTGGCAATATGAGTACCGGAATGAGAGACAATATGAAAGGGAAGACAAAAGCATTGAAAAACCTCACACATTCATAAATGGGAAACCATCATGGCCATAGGATTGTTTCCTATTCAGTCTTTGGCCCATCACATAGCATAATCTCTAGAAGTTAGGATGTACCTACTCTAGGTAGATATGGAGGCTAGAGGTATGGGCCCAATGAAATCGAAGCCCCTTTTTGGGAAGGGTTTTAGTGGTATGACTAGCTCTAAAGGAAAATGATGGGAGGAAAATACTTGCCTAGTGCAGTGAGAAGGATTCCAAACAGTGACACAATGATGCATTTCATAGTAGATAGTGGGCCACTAAAGTCCACTCTACAATAATTTTAAAAGGGTGAGCTCAATTGAGAAGTGACCTCTGGCTAGGTGTGCATGTGCTAGAGCAAGGATAAAGGGATTTCATAACGAGGCACACACTAGAGACAAGCTCAAGACTAATGTTAATATTACAAAAGGGAATCACACACATTCAAGAAAGATACACAAAGGAGTTCAAGACCATGGAACTCAATACACATCTGAATTTAATTGAAAGTTATGGACCTTAAGATACACTCTTATATATGTTTGTAGTGGGGTCCTCAAAGTATGCCACTATCACAAGGTGAGACCTAGCATATATAATTTGTGTGCTATCTCAACTCATTCACACACCTAGAGTTTGTCGCTAATATCTAGCTAAGAGAGTGCTTAGATATCTCAAAGGAACTTTGAATGAAGGGATTTCCTTCTGATAATGATTTGCAAGTGAAATCATATGTAAATGGTGGCTAGGTTGGATCCAAAGAAGGTAACATATTAAAGGTGGATATGTAATGATGCTAGGAAAGAAGGTCATCTCATGGATGGCAAGGAATAAAACATCTGTTGACTTATTCTCAAGAGAAGCTAAATACAAAGCATTAGAAAAAGTTTCTTGTGAGTTCATGTGGGGCTAAGAAGCTTATGGTTGAATTGAATTCGAGTGTTAATCAATCAACAATCATATTTTCACAATGTAAATAGGGTATACCTATTTGTGAATCCTTCGTTCCATGATAAAAGGAAGCATATAGATGTACATTACCTAGGACATTATAGAAAAGGTGTTATCTAAGGAGGTGTGGTTCCAATACATAAGTACTAAGGATTAGTGCACGAACAAGCTCACCAAAGAATTGAACTCAAACAAGATAAGTAATATCAAAAGAGGCATTCAGATAATGGAACTTGGATGAAGTCATGAAGGTTGCACATTGAGGGGGAATGTTCAAAATGAAGCTCCAATCTTCGTAGATTATGAACCTCATCCTTTTCTCATAGTTGGACAATCATCAATGGAGGAGGAAAGAAGAAAAAAACAAAAAAAACAAAAAAAAACATATATATCAAATTGAAATTTAATCCTAACTCAAATCTCTCAATCATCCAATTGTCACTCTTAGGTGTGATGAATTTAATCTTTTAGTAAAAAAGGATCCCACCTTCTATGGAACCTTTTACGGAAACTTTTTCCAAGTATTATTTACACACCAGGTACTTCCAATTGGTAGGATCTAGCATGTGTTGTCACTTTAGGAGCTCAAGTATGTTAGTAGGCCCATTGCTAAGCAATCACCTTTCTTTCTTGAATATTTTCATTCCACTCTAGGTCCCCATATCGCACTCTCTGATTTGGTACTCAAAGATCTAGATAGCTCTAAGTGTAACTTAGAGCTTTCTATGTTGTCCTCTTCATATGTTACCCCTTTTTTGTAATAAGTGTTGCACAAAAGATAGTATAATCTTATAAAGTTTCTTCAAAGATTTTGTCTTAACCTTGCATATTTTGAGAGAACTCATGTATAGAGTGAGAGGTGTTATTTTTGTATGTGTCCAGCAAAGGTAATTAGTAGTGTCTCATAGAGTCATTGGTTCTCAACGTAGAATCAAGTAGCTTGGGTAAGATAACTTGTGTTACTAAGATCATATAATCTTTTTTTGATTGACCAAACAATATTTGGTTAATTTTGATAGGAACGTAGAGAAACATTGAATTGAGTAACACAGGTATCACAAAATTTACCTCTAAGGGCATTAATACTTCGAGATTCATAGAGAAGTTTAGTATTCTCTCTTGAATAGATATTTTCTTAACTATATGTCATTGTAAGGAAAATATAATAGAAGTTCACCTATGATGGCTTACCATATACAAAACAATTTGATAATAGAGCACTCTATTTTTAATAGTAGTGAAAACATGTAATATGCCTTCTGCCAGTGAAATAATTCACTTTGAATTTTCTAAATGTCATTGTAGGAATAATGGTTAGATTGAACAATTAGGTCATATTATGCATGTAGGAAAATTCTTGAGATGACAAGTCTCATATTCTTTCTTTAGACCTTATCAATATCATGTTTTCTAGTTGAAAGTTGAACATAAAGATGAAAGAACTAGGAAAAAGTATGTATTAGAGAAAGGTAGAGTATACTTAAGAGAATAAAAGTGCCTCTGCGAAGTTTTTGTGAATCATATTTTAAGTACCTCGTTTAGGGCTCTATATTTTTTTCACCATAAGAAAATCCCTTGATTTTATTGTCTCTCTAGAATTTCTAAACTTCGAGGCCTCAAAAGTCCTACTTAGAGGCCGATTTGGACCTAGGTCATCTGTAATACTAAAAGTGTCTCTCACAAGCTTAAGCTTATTCCTCACCATTTTTTATGCTTATGTTGTGTCATGCCTAATTGTGGATGTCTTTGGATATGTCTTTTTGGTACTTTTCTACTATTTATGGATAGGTACCTCTAATGAAAGCGCTTGACTAGTACAAATGCATGCTTTTGCAAAAGTGATTGTGCATAATTCACTTTTTCTAAATTTGGTAGATCACACACTTCTATAGGCGGTGATCAACTCAACTCTAAGAAGACTTATGCATCAAAGAGAGGGTGGTAGAAATAAGAGAATTACCTTGTGATTGAGAGTGAGAGTGAGAGTGTGATTGAGAATGCTAGTGTGAATGGGATTTTGATAGCTCGAGGGTGGTGAGGAGATTGAGGCTTCGTCAAAAAGCTATTTTCATTGATTGAGATCTATAATATCGGAATTCCCCTTTATTTGAATCATATCTTGTCTACTCTTCTACATCAAATTTTCCCTTATCTTGTGCAAGTTCTAGTTTTTCTTTCTTCCACTATTCTTGAGTGATCAGAAGAGATAAATTGTGATTCAAGAAATGCTACAAGTGGTTAGAATCAATCCGCGAGAATGATGGAAGATTTGACGCAAAAGTTCATGATCATGAGGAGCTTATTGAGAAGATTCTTGGATAATTATGCATAGAATAAGGGGGAAAGCAACCGATAGGCAGAAAACATTTGTTTGTGAAACTAAATAATGAATTGAATGAATGTGCGGGAACATGTAGTGCACCTAGAGGAAAACAAAAATGTGATTATAAAGATATGGAGAGAGGTGCACTTTCCCTTAACCAATTCTTCAAGAAGGAAAAATTGAATGATTTTAATGGTGAGAAGAAGAGTGGCAAAGATCTGGATGCATTGATTGAAGAGCTCAAGGATTTCTTTGCTCTTTGATAACTTAGTGAGGATTCCAAGCCAAAAGTTGGGATTTTGAACTTTTGTGCCATCACAAACCTATGGTGGACATGTTAACTCAGATGCGTTCTAGTCTGGTTCTATGGCAGGAATTTAGAGAGCAAGCATTAAAACACTATTGTTCTCTAGACTATCATGTGGGGAAGAAGATGATGTTCTACAATTTTTGACAACATGAGAGTGATAAACATAGCTTGTCTGTTGATGACTAAAAAGAGAAGATTCTTCACTAATATGCACTGGAGGTTAGTGGCAATGCCCTGAATAACAATTTTATTCAAGGGGGCTTCATAAGAAACTTTGCAATCAAGTGAAGGGCTCTCGATGTCTCAAGTTTTTGGATGCTATTGCAATGGAAGAGAATTTTGAGAAGGTGGAGAAGTTCAATTTGTACAAGGTGAATAGAACTAGATTTATTGCGATGGGATAAAGGCCACAAAAACCTATTGTAATGAACATGAATAATTCAAAGAATGCTCCACGTTCTCGTAACCTAGGTAAGAATCTTGCTCAGGTGGAAAATCAAAGGAGGCATCAATCCATCCACTAGAAATAAGACCCGGATTTTATTAAGCAGGGAAAAAGACTTGGTCTCAGTTTTTGTGAGGGGAGCAAGGGCATCTAACATACAATTATCCAAACAAGGCAACCTTTTGGCTTGCACAAGCAAAGGTGATAAACTTCATCAAGGAAAGTACAACGATTGAGAAAGTAGATGATGGAGGTAAGTGCCCGAACTCTACTTTGTGTTGCATGGTGGTTAGTTCTATCGCTAAGGCTTCTAGAATTATGATTTCTTGCATGTTTTCTATGCATAGAATAAGATTTCTGATTGATTCAGGTAGTCCGCATTGTTTTCTATCCTCCCAACTGGTATAGAATTTGGGGATACCTCTAAATATGCAGATATCAAGACCTATAAAGATGGCCAATAAATGACTACACTATACGAAAGGATACCTTGAAAACCTTGAATTTACTTTTCTGATAAGTCTTTGTCCAAAAATTTTCATGTGATTGAGATGAAACAAAGTGGCATTATCATAGGCATGGACTAGTTAGTTTAGAATCTTGCAACACTTCATTGGGAGCAAAGAACAATCACTTCAAATCTACAAGGTGAATGTATCCACATTTTAGGTGATGCACATAATCCTAAGCCTATTCTAATTTCTACTATGCAGATACTTAGAGGTATACATGATGGATGTAGAACATTTGTAGTGTTTTTGAACAATCTTCATGAGGAAGATAATGATGGAAATCTTCCAATTTATGTTGAAAATCTTTTGAAAGAATATGTAGATGTGTTTCCAAATGATCTACCTGGTATACCTCCACCAAGGCAGATTGACCACACCATTGACTTGTATCTAGGGAGTGAACCATAATCTAGAGCATGCTATATATTTAACAGAGATGAATTAAAGGAGCTTAAGATTCAATTAGATGATCTTGTGAAGAAAGGCTTGATAAGACTGAGTGTCTCACCTTGGGTTGAACCTATTTTATTTTAGAAGAAAAAAGACCGATCTTATAGATTATGTATTGACTATAAAGGGTTGAAAAAAAGTTCAATTAAAAATAAGTACCCACTCCCTCATATAGGTGACTTATTAGGTGAATTCAATGGAGCGATTGTATTCACTAAGGTTGACTTAGGCTTTGGATATCACCAAATAAAAATCAAAGAAGAGGATATAACCAAGATAGCTTTTTGAACACATTATGGTCATTGCAAGTTCACAATTTCATCTTTTGGATTAACAAATGATCATGCATTGTTATGTACTTGATGAACAATGTTTTTCATGATTATCTGGATGAATTTATCATACACACAAATTGTATGGAAAGTAGAGTAAATGTTTCTTTGGTAAGGATAAAGTTGTGTATCTAGGAAGAGTCATATCTAAAGTGGTAATTCATATAGACCAAGATAAAGTGAAAATAATAGTTGATTGGTCAGTTCTCAAACTTGTAAGGGATGTTACAACTTTTCTAGGATTGGTGCAATATGAAAGAGCACATATTAAGGATTTTTCTAAGGTAGCTCCTCCCCCCATATAGTTAACCAAAAAGAATGCACGATTTGTGTGGAGTCATTTTTGTCAAAAAATTATTTGAATCATTGAAACACAAAATTGCTGAAAATTGTGTTTTGAAATACTAGAAATGGGAAATCTTTTTGTGGTGGCATGTGATGCAAGTGGTAGTCAGATAGGATGGTTGCTTTCACAGGATGGTAGGGTGGTTTCATATGAGTTGAGAAAATTAAGAAGAGCTAAACTTAATTATCCTACCGATGATCTAGAAATGCTTGGTGGTGTTCATACACTTAATCATTGGAGACATTTAGTGTCAGGAGTTAAGTTTGAATTGAAAACAGATCATTAGAGTCTAAAATCAATTTTTATACAACCATTGCTTAACAAGCAGCAAATGCAATGGATTGAGTTATTTAGCAAGTATGATTTTGATATTAATTATCTGGCTTGTAAAAAAAGTAAGGTTGTTGATGCATTAAATCAAAGACCTTTATGTAGTCTCTTTTTTGTAGTAAATTCTCATTTTCTCAATCAAATTCAAGAAGAACCAAAACAAGACTCTTTTTATGCACTTATTTCGAATTTCTTGCATGCAAGCTCGGGATTGATGTATCAAGAAAAATTTCACTTGGAGAATGGATCTTTGTATTGCAACAATAAATTATGCATACCTTCTTATTCTAGATTAAAAGTTAGAATATTGCATCATTGTCATAAGGCATGTTTTTTTGCACATCCAAGCTATTCAAGGACCTATGTTAAAATGAAATATTCTTATTTTTGGCCATGTATGAAGTAGGATATTATAAAATATATTAGTGAATGTTTGAAGTGCCAATAGGTGAGATCTAAGTTTAAGAGAATGTCGGGAATGCTTCAACCTTTGGATGTTCAAAATCAAAAGTGGAAGTCCATCTCTATGGACTTTATCACTAATTTACCTATGACCAAATGCAAAAACGGTACCATATTTGTGGTAGTTGATCGACTTTCCAAGATGGCACATTCTTCCCTAAGAAAGACATTGATATTGCCTTGATCATCACAAGAGTATTTGTAAAAGTAAAAATTGGATTGCATGGAATGCCTTGAAACATAATTTTCGCTAGAGACTCTAGGTTCACATCAAACTTTTGGAAAGCAACATGTGAATCGATTGGAAATCAACTTTGTATGAGTATAGATTTCCATCCACAAACTGACAGGGAAATCAAGAGGGTTAATCGGGTACACAAAGATATATTGTGTATGTATGTGAATGAAAAGCAAGACAATCGGAGTGATTATTTTCCCTTAGTCAAGTTTGCATACAATAATGCATTGCATGCATCTATAAAAATGACTCAATGTGAGGCTATGTATGATTATAATTGTTTGACTCCCTCTTCTTTTCAAGGGTTTTCAAATAATGCAGAAGTGTCTAAAAAAATGCTTGATAAGATGGAAGAATCTAGAAAAATTAAGAAACACATGAAAGAAGCTCAAAAAAGACAAACGAAATTATATGATCTGAAGAGAAGATCACTTGAATTCCAAAAAGATGACATGGTATTTCTTAAATCAAAACCTTGCATAAATTCAAATATTAGTTCATTTTATACATCTAAAAAAAAATTGAGATGACAAGTTTCATATTCTCTCTCTAGACCTTATCTTTATCATGTTTTTGGGTTGAAAATTGGAGGTAAAGATGAAAGAATTAGAAAAAGTCTGGGCGAGAGAAACATAGAGCATGCTTGATAGAATAAAAGTGCCTCTGTGAAATTTTTGTCAATCATATTTTAAGTACCTTATTTAGGGCTCTACATTTAGTTCATTGTAATAAAATGCCTTGATTTTATTCTCTCTCTAGAATTTTTTGATATATTTAGGTAGTCATGTGTGTGAACATTCTAGTACTGCCAAGGCACTTTTTTCCCTCTTTAGCAAGTCCCCCTCGGCCTATATATAAACTTGTCACCCTAATGGGCTACTTATCTGTGTACATTCTAGTGGTAATACATTCAGTATTGTGTGGTGTGCTGCAAGCTTCTTCACTTTCCTTATGTTGTTCATGTAATTCTGCAGACGTATAACTCCAACAATTCGTATCAGAGCAGGTTGTCACTTCATCTAGGGCATCATCGATACCTTTCTGGTTGCAATCTCAAAATCGCACGAATTTTGGTGACCATACCCTAGGTGTTTCAGAGATCAAAACAACTTTGCTTTGTGGTGCTGAAATCATGATCTAAGCTTGTTTTGGCCTCCGAATGCACTATCGTAGTGCTTATGCAAGCTATTTCATCTTTTTGTGCCAAATGTACATACTAGTTTTGGTTTGCCAGTATAAGCATCTCAAAGTCTGCTAAATGTTTAGAAGAATTCATCTAGCGTGTTCTATTCAACTTTTTGAGATACAGTCCTGGGCATGGTTGAAAGTAGTGATGTATTCCGTATGTTGGCTATTGAGGATAAGTTGGATGGTACCATCTACGCATTATGGGCTTGTATGATGCAACATGTATTGGTTGCAAAAGGACTATGGAACATTTTGTAGGGTGTTGAAAAACATCCTAACTACAGGTACTGAAGCTGATGCAGAAGGTCTCCAAGATGGTGATATTTTGAAGATTCCTATTCATGTTGCAGTTTCTATTGCACCTACTATAGAGAAAATTTGTTGGGATGGCAGAGATGCCCATGCATATGCATTGATAGCTTTGTCTATTAAACGTGCCATTATTCCTTACAATCGCTCTTGTAGAATAGCTAAGGATGCTTAGGATACACTTACCACATTGTACCAATCTAGGAATGAGGCTCATTTTGCTTACCTCCAAAAATAGTTCGAGAGTGAGCACATGAATGAAGGTTATTCTATGGATAGTTTTCTAGCAAAGATCAAGGAGTTGAAGGAACAATTGATTTCTGCTGATGAAGTTCTTCCAAACAATTCGCTTGTGCAGACTCTTCTAAATGTTCTTCTTGATTTATATCAGAGTTTTTCTTCTACTCTTTGTTTGATGATGAAAGCCAATCAAAATGCATTGTCATTTGAGGAGTTAATTTCTGTTCTGTTGCAAGAAGATCAGTCTAGGTAGAATAGATCTATGATGCGTGTTGCATATCAAGCTTTCCTAGCTAGTGAGAAAGGCAAAGGTAAATGGAGCTCATCTACTAGTAAGCAGAAATGTGTACATGTTGCACATTTGAAGAAGCAAAACAAAGATGAGAAGAAATCAGAAAGTCAAAAATTCTTTTCTAAATACTATAAAGCAAATGATCATGTCATTAAGAGCTGTCCAAAATTGGCTCCTAAAGAGGCAAAGAAGATAGAGGTTCGAATGGTTGTTGTAGAGGCCTCTACACCAAAAACAAGGTCTGCTAATCTTTTGCAAGAAGAAGAATGGGCGTTTAGTACTGTTTGTAGTTTTGACCCATGTTCTCATGAGCAGTGCATGTATGCAATAGGCTCAGATGTTTGGTACTTTGATAGTGGGGCAACCAAACATATTACCTCGTAGCACAGTTTCTTCTCTTCACTCGAGCCTACCCCTGTAGTCAATACTATCACATGTGCCAACTACTCCTCCACTACAAGGAATACGGGCGTATAGCGACGGTTAAGGCGACAGAATTTTGTCGCTATAAAATTGCAACTTGCATCGTAATTAGCGTCGCGCGCCGACCGTCGATTAAACGACACAGAAAACGACGATATTTGCGACTTGTGACGCGATGGGATTGCGACATTCCCATAAAAATTCACTAAAACGATGCAATTTAAAAGCGTCGCAAAGCGATGCTTTCTTGCGTCGCATAGGTGACGTTACTTGCCGTCGCATAAGCGACGCTAAAATTCTCGCGTATTCAATGACGAATAGCATCGCTTACACGACGATCTGTTGATGGACAAAAATTAAAACGTTGGAGGCTCTACGATCGGCATTTTCACGCATCGGATCGAAGAGCTCTCCAACGTTCGCAATTGCGCTGCCCTTATGAGCTAAAGCAAGTATATGCAGAATTGTTGTTTTGCCTAAGCTCTCTCTTATTGTCTCCCTCTGTCTTTGTTTCTCTCTTTCTACATCTTTCTCTCTTTGAATTCTCTCTCACTCTCTCTCTAGATCTCTCTCTCTATATCTCTCTCTCTCTAGATATCTCTCTCTTTAGATCTCTCTCTCTCTCTAGATCTCTCTCTCTCTCTCTCTCTCTCTCTCTCTCTCTCTCTCTCTCTCTTTTCTTTCTCTCTTTATTGCAGGTTATTCAAGAAGCTAACCAAGCAAAAAGTATGGCTAACAATTGTAAGTACAATTTCTATTCTTTGTAGATCATTTGAATTGTGTTATTTTCATTACATAGCATACTCACACTTATTGATATGCACTCATACACTTATATATGATAAAGATGCACTTTCACACATATACATATATACACATGCACATACACACACATATATACACATAGATACATGTGCACATACACTTAGACATACACACATATACACATGCATATGCACAAACATTCCTACAACCACATAAAAAGACGTCCATGCATGCATATATATATATATATATATATATATATATATATATATATATATATATATATATATATATATATATATATATATATATATATATATATATATATATATATACACACATACACACATTAACATATATGCAAATACATGTATATGCACATCCACATACACATGCATGTTTCATACATATACACATGCATATATATACACATGCATATATATACACATGCATATACATATACACATATACATATACATATACACACATATACATATACATGCATATACATGTACACACACATACATATACATGCATATACATATACACACACATACACAAGAACATGCACATACTCATACACACATATACATTTATACATGCACATGCACATACATACATATACACACACATACACATGCACATACATACATATACACACACATACATATACTCTTAGGTACACACATATGAATGAATTATATAATTAAAGTATTAAAACACATATACACATGCACACACACATGCACATATCTACATATACACATATACATGCACATACACACACATACACATAGAGTTATACATATACATGTATATACATATACACACACATACACAAGAACATGCACATATTGATACATACATATACACTTATACATGCACATGCACATACATACATATACACACACATACACATGCACATACATACATATACACACACATACATATACACTTAGGTACACACATATGAATGAATTATATAATTAAAATATTAAAACACATATACACATGCACACACATGCACATACCTACATATACACATATACATGCACATACACACATATACACATAGAGTTATACATATACATGCATATACATATACACATACATACATACACATGCATATGCACATACTCATACACACATACACTTATACATGCACATGCACATACATACATATACATACACATACACATGCACATACATACATATACACACACATACATAATTAAAGTATTAAAACACATGCCTAATATAAACAATAATAACAATCAATAGAACAAAACACTTCATTGCTTAATACCATACACACAATTCAAAACATAACTGAAATAATATATATATATATATATATATATATATATATATATATATATATCAATGTAAATACATACAATCCAATGTCATAATCAACTAAAATCCTAATCATCATCATCATGATCATCATCATCATGATGATCATCATCATCAGCAATATCATGATCATTCTGATCATCCTCATCCTCATCGTCATGATCACCCTGTGACGAGGGAGATCGTCCCTCCTGTGTTTGTCTCTCCACCTCATCCATATTTGTCTCTCCATAATACTCCTATATTACATATAACAAACATAAATAAATAAAATAATTAAAACATTCATAAAAACAAAATAATTATATAAAATTTAAAAATAATCACAAAGGCATCAGGATGATCTTGCATATACTCGCTCAAACGCCGATATCCAAAATGTGTAGCTTACTCGATCTCCTGTTTCGTAGGATATCGGCCATAATCCTTCCGCTGCAATGAAACAAATAAAAACATTAGTTGCTTGAATTTTAACTAAAATAAAAAATATACTCACAATAACACATATACTTACAAACATAGCTACAAAACCATTATGGCCCATTTGGCCTAGGTGCGATGTGTGGCCCGACTCCACTCTCTTCTTTGCAGCAGCCTCTTTATTCAGGAAAAAAAATACATAAATTAAATGTAAAAAATTACTAAAATATATAAAAATTATAAATATAAACTATTAATTTGTGTACCTTCTGCTGAGGAAATGACTCCTGAAGACGTAGCTGTCTACGAAAAAACTGCCACGACTCAGGTGGTATGCTAGCTCGCCTCTTATTTTTTTCGACCATACAATATCTCCTGTTAATTTAATCTCAAACAGAAAAAAAAGTCAGAATACATACACATATATACACACACATACACATACACATACACATACCCACATACACATATACACGCAAACATATACGCATGCATATATGTATACATATACAAATATACATACATATAACATAAACATACATATACATATCCACATATATACGTACACACACATGCATGCATATACACTCACTCATACAAAATACATGCATTTATCCAACAATAATATGTAGTTGTGTATATGTGAATATGTGTGTATGTGTAAATGTGTATATGTGAATATGTGTGTATGTGTAAATATGTATATGTGAATTTTTTGTTTATGTAGATAATCAAATTATTAATATCAAATATCATTATTTGTAGATTCTGATCAATCAGATGGAACTCCACCACTGTCTCCTCTTCGTGCAACGAATTTATACTTTAAGTATATGAAATATTTAATTTTAAATATATTTGATGGATACATAACTTATATTTTTTTTTATGTTTCTTATTATGTGCAGATTCTGATGAATCAGAGGGTATTCCACCAGCTCCTACCCATGCAACGACTTCACAAGTGTCCTCCGATAGGAATTATGATGAATTTTACTATGAAGAGCATATTATATGTTGGTGTAACTCTTGTTATGGCACGTATCGAAGACCACGATTGGAATGTATTGAACATGAGGCAGAGTATGGTACTTGTGCACCATCACTTCGTCAACGTGATAATGCTTGGGTATGTATTTTCTATATATATTAATGTCATTATTTTATTTAAAAACCATATATAAAATCAAATTATTGTTGATATACAGGAATACTTCCTCGATGATGATGATGATGATGATTTTTCTCATAATGTTAATATACCTCGTACACGTCATGGACTTGCTGCTCATCAATTACAAGTAGAGGTTTCTAGAAATCCTCTACCTCCTGGTTTAGAGAATGAAACGGCTGGAGATTATCCATTGCCAGCTCGTGATCGTTCTTTAGTACAAACATATGATAGAAGAAGATATGGAGGATGGAATAGAGGACCACTTGCTTTAGATGGAGAGGTTTTCAACTTTTGGGGTAATCGCTATATGATTGCTCCACCCACTATTACTAATGTTGGTCGTGGTCTCTTTATTGTAGAGGATTTGTATGTGCCTCCGAACTCTGAAGTCACTCTTATGTCATTTTGTGGTCCTATATATGGATGGGGAGATTGGCATCGACTTTCACGTTATGTTCAAAGCATGAGTACTTATGGAATATGCTTGAACGCGACATTCCTTACTAGTAGAAGGATTTTACATGCAGAAAATGAAAGATTATATATTGATGGAAGACCTTACACACATGGAAATATAGCAGGTTCAATAAATAGTAGTCGAGGGTTACATAATAGTTCAAGGACTAATTGCACATTTGAGGAGCATGAAAATAGTCATGAATCACCATACATGAGTAGAGATGTATCAAGATACATAGTTGTCAATGCTATTACTACATTACATGCTGGTGATGAACTATTAGTGAATTATGGGTGGCGTAGACCTCCAAGAGCACCTTTTAGCTAGAGAGAATAAAAATTTTCTATCCATATTTAATAAGTTATATACTTAATTTTATATTTGAAGTTTACTTTTTATTCATTTATGGAATACTAATGAGTTTTATTTATATGTGTAGATTCAAACGTATGATGTTGATGATATTCGTCCACAGCATTCACAATTACCAATAAGACCACGATTATCAGAAGCTTCCATGAGGAGGCTACGCAAAACTAATCCTGTGCAATATGCAAAGTTGAAAGATCTATATTCAAAAGATGATAAAGTACAAGATTTGTGTGACAATGATGAAGATGATTGCATGGCAGATTTTATTGAGGATTGGTATCAAAATGACAATGAGAGCATTTATATTTCTAAAAATGAGAAATATCTTCCAGAGGAATGTCTAAAGCATGTATATGAAGGATGTCGTTTGACACGACTAAGTGCGAGCTTACTTATTCTCAACCTTCAAAATCATTTTGGATGGAGTAATGTATCTGTTTCGACACTATTAAGGTATAATTTTCATTTTTCTATCTATTTATATATATATACACATATATATATATATATATATATATATATATATATATATATATATATATATATATATATATATATATATATATATATATATATATATATATATATATATATATATATATGCAAGTTTCTATTCTTACTTTAGATAAGATAAGAAGAAGAACTTGAATCGAATGGATACGATTGTTTGGATGGTAGGATACGATTGTTTGGATGGCACGATACGATTGTTTGGGTGGCAAGATACGATTGTTTGTTTTGGAGGATATGAATGATTTGTCGATTCACACATATGTTCAGTTTGAAAGTGTGAATCGACAAATCATTCAATGAAGGTACATACTTCATGTGTCCAAAACAAACAATCGTATCGTGCCATCCAAAACAATCAAATTTTGTGTAAATATTTTGAAAGATGCATTAATAGTTTTAAAAGATGCGCGGACAAAAAGTGTCCATTCAATTGAAGATCTTGTTCTTACCTTATCTAAAGTAAGAATAAAAACCTACATGTATATATGTATATTTATTGATTTACCTTTTTTAATATATCTTTTTTTGATAAACTTACAGGTTATTATCTGAAAAGTTTTTACCAAGTCAGAATATTCTTCCTACCTCACATGATGTAATGAAGAAGATAATCAACAATCTTGGTATAGATTTTCAATGTATACATGCATGTCCTAATGATTGTATTTTATATAGAGGTGAATATGCAGACTCTTTGACATGTCTCAAATGTCAATCTCCTCGATATAAGGGTGAAGAAGGTAAAATCCAAAAAAGGGTATTGAGACATTTCCATTGGCTCCACGGATTAGACATATGTTTCAAAGCCCTGAATTATCAAAGCTTTTGACTTGGGGACATGATCACAAAAGTACTGATGGAATAATCAGAATTCCTCATGATAGTGTTGCTTTTCAGCATATTGATTCTACATGTCCTGAATTTGCACAAAATCCACAGAATCTAAAGTTAGGAGTTGCATTAGATGGGGTTAATCCATTCTCCATGAAATCCAGTAAATGGTCAACATGACCAGTGGTAGTCATAAACTACAATCTTCCGCCATATCTTAGCATTAAAAAGGAACATTTAATGCTTTCACTTTTAATCCCAGGCAAAAGAGAAGTTAAAGATATGAATGTATATCTTGCTCCTCTCATTGACGATCTTCAAGAGTTATGGAGAGGTATTAATGTCATTGATGTATCGAAAAGCATCAATGAAAGACATATTACGGTTCCTGGTATTGTGGTTTGGACTATTCACGATTTTCCTGGATATGGCGTTTGTTTAGGTATTGATGTAATTTTTTTATTCAATATGCATGTAAATAAATATGATTTAATCTAATTATATTTTTATCATTTTTCATGATGCACTAATATCTACTAAGGGTTATAAAGCTTGTCCATATTGTGGTGATTGGTTGAGATCAATCTATAGTAAGAATCTCAAGAAAAATATTTATCTTCGACGTCGACGATTCTTGCCTCATAATCATCCATTAAGATCTAAAAGAGAAGCGATACATCTTAATAAAAAGCTTGAAACAGGCCAGTATCCAAAACCTATGATGCCTATGGATTGGTATAAAAAATGGACAGATGGACCTCTGATAGATCCAGAAGCAGAAATCTTTAGTGATGATTCAGATAATGAGAATATGAACAGAGGTAAAGGAAAATTGGCACTCGCTGAGAACATATCAATATGGTATTCTTTAGAGTATTGGAAAGAGTTAAAAGTATGTCATCTTCTTGATCCTATGCATATATTCAAAAATATTGGTTATTCACTATGGCAACATCTTCTTGGACTAAAAGATACCACAGCATCAAGGAATGATTTGAAAGATCAAAAATCCAAACCAAAGTTATGGCCAGTTTTTGATAGACATCGACAAGAAATGACTTATGCATCTGCTCCTTGGGTACTTACAACAAAAGAGATACAGACTATCAACAATAGAATTCAATTGATTAAGACTCCTACAGGATATGGAGCATCGTTTCAAAACATGTTTACTATGGATGAAAAGAGTTTATCTGGGTTAAAGACCCATGACTGGCATAACTTTTTGAAACATATTTTACCTTTGGTTATCGATGGATGTACAACGAAAGGAGTACGAGATGTGATCTATCGTCTTGGATCACTTATAAGGTAATTATGATACTTTTATATTTAATATGTATGAATATTGGATATCTTTTATTTTTTAATTAACTTCTTTATAATTGTTTTTATGATATGTATAGGTGGATTACATCCAAAGAGATCGATAAAAATTCGATCCCACAAAAAAAACGTGAATGCAAAGAGCTACTATGTTTGATGGAAAAAGAACTTCCTACTTCATTTTTTGATATTCAGGTTCATTTATTAGTCCATCTTGTAGATGAGATAGAGATTGCGGGTGTTGTCAACACTCGATGGATGTTTTGGGTCGAGTGATTTATGGGAATACTAAAAGGTTATGTGCGACAAAGAGCAAAACCAGAAGGATCCATGGCAAAGGGTTGGATGCTTGAAGAGTGCATGTATTACGTTAGTGAGTACCTTGAAAGAGTTCATGAAGAAGCTCCACGTGCATGGACCAACGAGTCCTCTTCAAAAATAATAGATGAGGTATTATCAGGTAAGGGGGTTCCATTCTTATTTACATTTCAAGAAAAAAATGATGTTTCTACTTTTGTAGCATATAATAGTGAATGCATGCAAGCATTCCTTAGCGAGTACGACGAACTTCAAAGTCTTCGAAGTAAAAGGCAAAAAAACAAAAGATCTAGACGTAATCTCGATAATAATGGGATTACAGATATACCTTCTTTCACGGATTGGCTATATAGTCATTTGCAACGCGCCAACGCAAATAATGAAGAAATCTCAGATGAGCAAAGAGAGTTAATGATAGGTTGTGAATGAAAGGTGATTTTATTAAAATAATATTTTATTTTTTTCATATATATATGTTAGTTTCTATTTACTAATTGAATATATTTTGGAGGCTCGAATGTTTACTAATATGTGGGCTTTTGGACAGCATATAAGAATCAAAGCCATTGATTCTTTACGTAAAACAAAGGATTCTAGTATTGTTGCTTCTTTCAAGCAACTATCACGTGCTAGCTCAAAAGACACGAACCTTATAGATAGCGAACTTGGTTACGTAGGAACTATTGTTGGTATCTACGAAATTTCATTTCGTACATTCAAATAGGTAGAAAAAAGGTTTATAATTTTTTTTTTGAGTTAGTTATTTTTTTAAGCACCTAATAATGGGTTTTTGTTGTTATATATTTTGATAGGTGATTTTGAAGGTTGACTGGTTTCGAGCGAAGTATAAAGGTAGTAATTCTACATTAAGAAAGGAATTATCTGGGTTTTGGGCAATTGATTTTTTCAAGGTAATGCGATCTACTAAAGAACCATATATTCTTCCTAGGCATATTGAACAAGCATTTTTTTATAAAAACCCAGATGCTCATCCTTGGTGGCAAGTCATTCATGTGCAACCTAGAGGTAGGTCATTGTTTGAACAGTTTATTGTAGAGATCGAAGAAAGTCCTCTTGATGATTCAACATCAGATACTGATACATCAACATCTAAAATAGAAATTAGAATCATTATACGTGATAATGATACTAATCTTTTTGATGAAGAGGATAATTCTCTACATGCTGATTCTATTGATGAGGAAGAGGAATTACCAGAAATAGATATTAATCCATCAATAGATGATGTGATTCATGAGAACATAGATTTAACAATAGAAGAAATAAATGAAATCAATAAGGATAATGAAGATGAGACTATATTGATGTCTTACCAAAATGATGGCAATAATAAAAACATATGAGCAGATTAGATAGTAAGTTCTACTCTAGTTATCGATCAATAACTTGAAGCTTCTGAATGGATATCAGATAATAGGTTTTTTTATTAACTTGAATAATGACGAATCCTATTAGAGAGATGAAATCATGTTCTTCTAAGTTAGAACATGAAGCTCGGGGGTATGCCTAATTATTTTATATATAGCTTTATCTTCGAGGAGCAAATTTTTATCATGTATGTATGCATATGTGTGTGTATTCATGTGTATTATTTTTATACATATGTTAGTATGCATATATATGTATTTCATGTATATGTATGTGTTTGCATGTGTGTGATATATGTGTGATATATGCATATGTGTGTGTATTCATGTGTATTATTTTTATACATATGTTAGTATGCATATATATGTATTTCATGTATATGTATGTGTTTGCATGTGTGTGATATATGTGTCTATGTGTAAATATGTACATGTAAATATCTATGCATGTATGTTTATGTGTGCATGTAGGCATGTATATGTGATGTGTACATGTATATATCTATATATGCAAAGAGTCTGCATATTCACCTCTATATAAAATACAATCGTTAGGACATGCATGTATACATTGATAATATATACCAAGATTGTTAATTATCTTCTTCATTTCATCATGTGAGGTAGCAAGAATATTCTGGCTTGGTAAAAACTTTTCAGATAATAACCTGTAAGTTCATTAAAAAAAAGATATATTAAAAAAATCAAATAAATAAATATACATATATATGCATATAATTTTATATATGTGTATGCTTATGTGTATGTGTATGTGGATGTGAATATGCATGTGCATGCGTATACATGTGTATGTGTATATCTATATATGTATGTATATATATGTATGCATTTATGTATATGTATGTATGTATACATGTGTATGTATGTATGAATGTGTATATATGTATGTATATGTATGTATGCATGTGTAGCTGTGTATATTTAATTTCTTTTTTAATTGTTTTTTGTATATTGTGGTTTGCAGATTTTCATATCTAGACCATTGAATTGTCTGGAACTTTCCCATTTTATAGTCAATCTATTACCTGTCTTGTTAAGCTGTTTATAGATATTAAATAGCGGTTACCAAGGAGGGTATTTAGTCATATGTAAAATGGGAGGATCAAATTTTTTGCTAATATTTTGAAAGATGCATTAATAGTTTTAAAAGATGAGCGGACAAAAAGTGTCCATTTAATTCAAGTTCTTGTTCTTTTTGTTCGCCCCTCCTTTAAAATTATTTTTCCATCCTTCAAAATCTTCAAGATAAATTTGCTCCTCCCATTTTACATGTGGCTTAATACCTTCCTTGGTAACTGCTATTTAATATTTGTATAATTAGCAGCACAGGTATTAGGTCGACTAAAATAGGAGAAACATATGGGTCAAGAAGATTCTAAAGGTTGGATGGACAATTCTAAAGGCTAGATGGAAAAAAACCATCTTCATTCAATACAGGTATCTATAATTTGACCTTATTCTCATAACATGTGTATGTGTGTGTATGTGTGTGTATGTTTATATGTGTGTATGTGTTCATGTATATTATGTAGATGTTTATATATGCATATATATATATATATATATATATATATATATATATATATATATATATATATATATATATATATATATAGAAAATTGAAAATTATACCTTAATAGTGTTGAAATAGATACATTACTCCATCCAAAAGGATTTTGAAGATTGAGAATAAGTAAGCTCGCACTTAGTCGTGTCAAACAACTTCCTTCATATACATGCTTTAGACATTCCTCTGGAAGATATTTCTCATTTTTTAAAATATGAATGCTCTCACTATCATTTGGATACCAATCCTCAATAAAATCTGTCATGCCATCATCTTCATCATTGTCACACAAATCTTGTGCTTTATCGTCCTTTGAATATAGATCGTTCAACCTTGCATATTCCATAGGATTACTTTTGCGAATTCATAGAAGCTTCTGATAAATGAGGTCTTACTGGAAATTGTGAATGGTGTGGAGAAATATCATCAACATCATACGTTGGAATCTACACATATAAATAAAATTCATTAGTATTACACAAGTGAATAAAAAGTAAAATTTAAATATAAAATTAAGTATATAAGTTATTAAATATGGATAGAAAATTTTTATTCTCTCTAGCCAAAAGGTGCTCTTGGAGGTCTACGCCATCCATAATTCACTAATAGTTCATCACCGGCATGTAATGTAGTAATAGCATTGACAACTATGTATCTTGATTCATCTCTACTCATGTATGGTGATTCATGACTATTTTCATGCTCCTGAAATGTGCAATTTGTCCTTGAACTATTATGTAACCATCAACTACTAATTATTAAACGTGCTATATTTCCATGTGTGTAAAGTCTTCCATCAATATATAATCTTTCATTTTCTGCATGTGAAATCCTTCTACTAGTAAGGGATGCTGCGTTCAAGCATATTCCATAAGTACTCATGCTTAGAACATAAGGTGAAAGTCGATGCCAATCTCCCCATCCATATATAGGACCACAAAATGACATAAGAGTGACTTTAGAGTTCGGAGGCACATACAAATCCTCTGCAATAAAGAGACCACGACCAACATTAGTAATAGAGGATGGAGCAATCATATAGAAATTACCCTAAAAGTTGAAAACATGTCCATCTAAAGGAAGTGGTCCTCTATTCCATCCTCCATATCTTTTTCCATAATATGTTTGTACTAAAGAACGATCACGAGCTGGCAATGAATAATCTCCTGCTATTTCAGTCTCTAAACTAGGAGGTAGAGGATTTCTAGAAACCTTCCCCCTTTAAGGAATTATATCCTCAGAGTTGGAAAGAAGGATAATGCAGTAGAAAATCATCTAAGATCACCCAAGTCAAATCTTCTACTAGATATGTGTTCCATTTCACCAAAATCTCTACCATAGGCCTATTTCTAAGTAAGCTTTCTCTCCTATCTACTACCATTTTAGGTCGAAGCTCAAAAGAGCCATCATCTTTCAGCTTATGGTTGTCTTGCAAAACATGAGCAACATTAGACACATATTGTAGAAGTGAGCTAACATGAAATACAAGATGCACATTTAAATGTTCAAGTTGTTCCAACAAATAAGCAAGAAATCCAATCTATTTCAAAACTTCAAAAGGACCTGCATGTTGTGGAGAAAGTCTATGATCCTTCCTAATCAACAAACTAGACGCTTGTAATTGATGAATAGCGAGTCCATGACGTGTTCGAGGTATATTAATATTATGAGAAAAATTATCATCATCATCATCATCGAGCAAGCATTCCTGTATATCAATAGTAATTTGATTTTGTATATGGTTTTTAAATAAAATTATGACATTACTATATAAAAAAAATACATACCCAAGCATTATTACGTTGACCATGTGATGGTGCACGCTAAAAAGTACCATACTCTACCTCATGTTCAATACATTCCAATCGTGGTCTTCGATACGTGCCATAACAAGAGTTACACCACCATATAATATTCTCTTGATAGTAAAATTCATCATAATTCCTATCAGAGGACACATGTGAACTCATTGCATGGGTAGGAGGTGGTGGAGTACCCTCTGATTGATTAGAATATGCACATAATAAGAAACAAAAACAAAAGTTATGTATCCATCAAATATATTTAAAATTAAATGTTTGATATACTTACAGTATATAGTCGTTGCATGATGAGAAGATGGTGGTGAAGTCCCATTTGATTGATCAGAATCTACAAATAATGGTATTTGACATTAATAATCTGATTATTTACATATACAAGAAATTCACATGTACATATTTACACATACACACATATTTACATATACACATGTACACATACACACATATTCACATAGACACAACTACAATTATTGTGGGACAAATGCATGTATTTTGTATGAATGAGTGTATATGCATGCATGTGTGTGTACGTATATATGTGGATATGTATATGTGTGTTTATGTTATATGTATGTATATGTGTATATGTATACATATATGTATGTGTATATGTTTGCATGTATATGTGTATGTGTATGTGTATGTGTATGTGTATGTGTATGTGTATGTGTATATGTATATGTGTATGTGTATGTGTGTGTATATATGTGTATGTATTCTACTTTTTTTCTTCTGTTTGAGATTAAATTAATAGGAGATATTGTATGGTGGAAAAAAATAAGAGGCGACGTAACATAGCACCTGAGACGTGGTAGTTTTTTTGTAGACAGCTACGTCTTCAGGGGTCATTTCCTCAGCAAAAGCTACACAAATTAATAGTTTATATTTATAATTTTTATATATTTTAGTAATTCTTTACATTCAATTTATGTACTTTTTTTCTTAGAGAAACAGGCTGCTGCAAAGAAGAGAGTGGAGTCAGGGCACACTTCGCACCTAGGCCAAATGGGCCATAATGGTTTTGTAGCTACATTTGTAAGTATATGTGTTATTGTGAGTATAAGTTTTTGTTTTAGTTAAAATGCAAGCAACTAATCTGTTTTATTTGTTTCAATGCAGTGAAAGGATTATGGCCGATATCCTACAAAACATGAGATCAAGTAAGCTACACATTTTGGATATCGGCGTTTGAGCGAGTATATGCGAGATCATCCTGATGCCTTTGTGAATATTATTAAATTGTATATAATTATTTTATTTCTATGAATGGTTTAATTGTTTTATTTATTTATGTTTGTTATATGTAATACAAGAGTATTATGGAGAGATAGATATGGATGAGGTGGAGAGACAGACACAGGAGGAACGATCTCGATCATCACAGGGTGATCATGATGATGAGGATGAGGATGATCATGGTGCTGCTACTGATGATGATGATGATTAGGATTCTAATTGATTATGACATTGGATTATATGTATTTACATTGATATATATATATATATATATATATATATATATATATATATATATATATATATATATATATATATATATATATATATATATATATATATATATATATATATATATATTTTTTTTTTTTTCATTTCAATTATGTTTTGAATTGTGTGTATGGTATTAAGTAATGAAGAGTTTTGTTCTATTGATTCTTATGATTGTTTATATTATTAAGCATGTGTTTTAATACTTTAATTATATAATTCATTCATATGTGTGTACATAAGTGTATATGTATGTGTGTGTATATGTATGTATGTGCATGTGTATGTGTGTGTATATGTATGTATGTGCATGTGCATGTGTAAGTCTATATGTGTGTATGAGTATGTGCATGTGCATGTGTATGTGTGTGTATATGTATGTGCATGTATATGTGTAACTCTATGTGTATATGTGTGTATGGGCATGTATATGTGTATATGTAGGTATGTGCATGTGTGTGTGCATGTGTATATGTGTGTGTACGTATGTGCATATATATGTGTGTATATATGTGTATAATATATGTATATGCATGTGTATATGTATGAAACATGCATGTGTATGTGGATGCATTTCCATTTGCAACCATGTGCATGCATGTGAATGTGCATGCATGTGGATGTACATATACATGTATTTACACATATGTTAATGTGTGTATTTATGTGGTTGTAGAAATTTTTGTGCATATGCATGTGTATATGTGTGTATGTCTAAGTGTATGTGCAGATGTATCTGTGTGTATATATGTGTGTATGTACATGTGTATATGTGTATATGTGTGAAAGTGCATCTTCATCATGTATAAGTGTATAAGTGCATATCAATAAGTGTGAGTATGCTATCAAAAGAAAATAACACAATTTAAATGATATACAAAGAATAGAAATTGTACTTACAATAGTTAGCCATACTTTTTGCTTGGTTAGCTTCTTGAATAACCTACAATAAAGAGAGAAAGAAGAGAGAGAGAGAGAGAGAGAGAGAGAGAGAGAATTCAAAGAGAGAAAGATGTAGAAAGAGAGAAACAAAGACAGCGAAGAAAACGTCGTTTGGCTCATCATTTAATCGACGGTGCGCACTCAACGCTTATTGTGATGCATTTTGCAATTTTATAGCGACGAAATTGTGTCGCCTTAATCGTCGCTATGCGCCCATATTCCTTGTAGTGCTTGATACATGGATACATGGATAGACTTGGGCTCCCTTCCCTTGGTTTTCATCCTTTGGGGAGACCTCAACATGGTGGATGCCCTTTTGTATAGATGGAACCAAAGAGAGCTGATCATTGATGGCTAGGAGAAAATTGTTTGGGACCACATAAAGCTCCACCATGATTGGGTGGAAGTCAATGATGCTCATGGTTTCTCCTTATCGTGCACTTTCTTGGCTCTATTTCTTGTTTTCTATGCAAAGAGTTGGTTGTCTCTAATCATTATACTGCTATTATGCCCGTTTAGCTATTAGGGAGACACACGAAATCACATCGTTTCGTATGGATTCTATGAGCCTCTCCCTTCGCTCCAACACTAGTTAAGTCTTGGAATATGGTGGTCAAGCAATCCCAAATTCTGCATACCAAGACTCAAAGAGAGATCCAAAATATTTGATGCACAAAAGAGAAAATCTATATCATCGACTTCGATGCATGAAAGGTAAAGTGAACAAAGGAAAGGTTCAATCGTAGGTTGGGCTCTTGAAAATCATAAGCAGGATCAAATATGAAGAATACATCCAAAGGAAGTATCTACAAATGTACTTTAAATAAAGAAGGTATCTACAAAGTTGATAAGTTGACAAAATAAACGGGCAAACTTCTAAAGAAAAAGCAACACAAGGAAGTTATTACGTACATGATTGTCAATAGGGGAGAGAAATGCAATTCAATTGATGGGAATATGGAATTTATTGTTTTCCACTTCACTCAACTTCTATGATTGGATGTCTTCTCAAAGAAACGACAACATGGCTCCCATCTCCAACGTTCTGAAAATGAAAATTTTTCATAATTTGTGCTGCCTTCTCGAGTCCCTCGTCTTAGAAGCCGAGATCGGGGAGGTTCTTTACTCCCTTCCAAATGGGAAGAGCCTTTGTCTCGATGTTCATAGTAAAGAGGGCTTCAAGACATTGAAGAATGTGTTGGTAACACCTATATGTTTGGTGTGGTATAAGTGTTGCATTTTGGTGCTTCGCCCAACTTTCTCAATGAAGGTGTTATAAATCTAGTCACAAAACGACAATAAAACTAAGATAGAAAATTTGAGACCAATCACGATGCTACAAATGGGCTATAGGATCCTCATGAATGTCCTCACAAATTGGATTAGCCGTCATCTTCCATGTTGGCCCCATCAAGATCAAAAGGGCTTTATTATAGGTCCCCCCATCCTAGAGGCCATTATCGACATGTGGGAAGGCCTCAAGTTTTCTAAGAAGTTGTCCCAAAGTGTTCTTTTCTTCATCATGGATTTTGAAAAGACCTAAGATTTTCTAGAGTGGGATTTCATTCTATAGTCTTCGATGGATCTTGGGTGTGGGCCCAAATTCATTAATATGATCTCTACATTATTGAATATTGTTGTTGTACATAAAAACATAAATGGTCAATTATTGCATTCAATATGGTTCAGAGGTCAATTAGACAGGGATGCCTCCTTGCTCCTATTTTGTTTGCTATATCCATTTGCGATCTTAGGTACCTCATTTACCATCAAGATTAGCGTGGGAAGATCTAGGCATTATTGCTTCCTCACAGCCAAAACTGGATGTTTTAAAGACTCTTAAATATAGATGAATCAAATTCTTTTGTAAAAAATGAAAGCAATAACATCATAACCTTCTATAAATGGCTTACCACCTTCTAAATTGCCTTCAACTCTAGGACAGACCACTATAAGAAGGATTTTAAGGCCATCATGGGCCCAAACCTACAATCTTTAATTAAGTAGGGGTACTCTAAGCTCCCTATCTAACAAATCATTAGGTTGTTGGGAATATCGATGGTCTTTGATGTTTCTCTAGGACAATGATGGAATTGCATACTCACGAAACTTGAACGTGAATTTGCACACCCAAAAGGGATACCTCTTAAGTTAGATGGGCACCGACCACAATAGGAGGGGGGTGCCTAAAATCAAATGGTCCATCTACACCAGCCATAGAGATAGTGGGGGACTTGGTATCTTGGACATTGGGTGCATGGCTAACAAACTGTCGGCCAAATGGATGATTAAGGCTTGGTGCAACGGGGAGGCCTCGTGGGCCAAGCTGATCTTCAGAAACAAAAATGAGTTGGCACTCATGGGCTTCCCAAATTGGAAGAATCTTGACATCTTGACCTTGTTGTTTTCCCCGATCCCCGTCTTCCCGAAAGGCTCTAATCTGGTGTGCTCCCTATGGAAGAGTTGGAATAAAGTCAAAAGCTTCACAAGAATAAGTGAAGACTGGAAGTGGGCTGCCGGTATCAGACAAAACGACTCTATCTGGTTTCCGATCCATGGCATCCGGAGTGTGGAATCTTGGAACATTCAAAATGCCAAGAAGCTATGGAACAAAGGCTTCAAAAAATGGAAACATCTCTGGAAACAAGACACCAACCGCTGGATCAACTTTGAGGATATTGATCCTAGCATCAACATTTCGCATGAAGAATGGAACACGCTGCAAAGCAGATGTCTCGCCTGGGACCGACACAAAGTTCGGCTTCTCATGGGACACGACATGTCGAGCTCGCTTGGTCTCAAATGGCACAATGGGAATAGCCTATCAAAAGTCCCGAACATCAAAGAAACGATTGACTATCAGGCTAACCTCAACAAAAAGTGGTGCCTGTCATGGACGCGGCTTCGGTGGGACATGAAGTTCATGGCTATCTGGCACCCCCTCATAGAAATCAAAAAGTCTGTCCTCTTATGGCAAATCCTTCATCATGGAATTTGGACCAATCTTAAGGCTAGCAAAATTTGTGGGATCCCTCCCTGGTGCAAACGCTGCCACCGGTCTATCGAAGATGTTTCACACATCTTCTTTACCTGCCCCAACTCCAACAGACTCTGGCAGGTGGTTGGAAAGAGAATTAGACTTCAAAAACGTCTCAGCTGGCAGCAAGCCCTACTGGGAGAAGCGATCGGCTGCTCCGCGACTCTCTGGAACGCCATCAGAGGGGAGGTCCTATGGAAAATCTGGCGGGAAAGATGTGCTTTCAACTTCGGTGACTCCCCCAAGGAGTGGACAATTGAGAAATCTCTGTTCCTCCTTGGCAAAAGGATTGTCAACTGTAAAAAATCCCCCCCCCTTTAGGCATCATCAAGTACTCCTTTTGATCGATAACAAGCTTAAACCCAAGTGGGCCCCACATGAGGGTGATGAGAGGGTAATTAACCTTCTTTGTAATTTCATCTAAGCTCTGTAAAAGCTTCCCCTGCTTTGTGGGATTTGGGGGGTCCCGTGGGCACTAGTCCCCTTCCCTTGTACTTTTCTTTATTTAATTCAAGTCCGGGAGAGTAGGCTATTGCCGAACTTCCTTTATATTAAAAAAAAAAGTTAGATGGGCACGTTATGTTGACTAAACTTTCTTGGTTTTGTCAATTATTTTCTTTTTGTCATGTTTGATGGCCGAAGACTAAACAATTATCAAAACTGGAAAGTTCTTGCAGAAACTTCCTTTGAACACGCGATCCAAAATAGGAGGGGTACGTCCAAGGTCAAACGGGACCTGTGTATGACCCAAAAAGATGAAGGTGACTTGACTATTTTGGATATTATGATGATGGGTGATAAGATGGACCCCAAATGGAATACAAAGTGTGGTGCAACTCGAAAGTGTCACGGGCTAAATGATTCTCATAATAATATCTTTGCTTACTTTAAATGGTCTCCCTAGATGCAAGGATCTGGACCTAATCACTTTAATCTTCACACATATTGTAGCGACTCCCAAAAGGTATGCCTTGTTTTGCTCTTTGTGGAAGAGTGGGAATAGAATTAAGTCATACATCAAGGTGAATGAGGACAGGAAATGAGTAGTTTGGGTAAAACAAGATGATTCAGTGTGGGTTCCCTATAAGGGGAATGAAAGAAATTGACTCCCCTCACCATCAAGCGGCAAACGAAATATGGTGTAAAGGAGTTCGTGTCTGAAAACATCTTTGGAAGAGGAGAGAAAATTTTGCACTAGGCTGGAGCATATGGAGCAAACAACTAGAGCTGACCATGAGGAGTGGTTCCTATTAGCGCATAGAATCAGCTCCTATGAGATCTCGAGAAGGCACCTCTAGCTCAATCATGATCTCGCTTGCATCGAGGGACTTAGATGGATGATTGGTCACAAATTGGTTAAAGCAGTGAGATGGAAAATAATCTCGAATGTCATAGCACTCTCAACTGGAGATTGCGTCTTAACTGGTCATGTATTAGATGGAAATAAGAGTTTATTTATTTTTCGCACCCTCTCATTGAGAACAAAAAGTGGATTCTTATGTGGAAAATCCTTCACTCTGGAATTTGGACCAACACGAAAGCTAAAAAGACATGCGGGGCCCACCATTTGTGTAAACATTTCTATATAGCTAGAAAAGACATTTGTTAGATTTTCTTTTCTAGCCCAAGAGCCACATGGTGCGGCAAGTACTTGTGGAAGTATTGAAGCCCAAAATGCAAATTGAACAGATGGGCTCTGAATGAGTGGGATTTTTTATGAGGAGATAAAGAAGGCAGCACACCTCTCATGACTTTGGACTACCCAGTACCCTATTCATTAGGCCTCTCGCATCAATTGAATTCACCACAAAATGATGATAAAAGTGGACCTGGATAGAATTGAATGAAAAAGCAATCTCAATAGATGTGTTGACAAGTAGTGAATAAGTGAACTAACCGAGGTCTATAATTTCAAAAAGAAAATTACAACCAAGGACTTCTTACACAATTTCCAAGGGAAAATGCCTTTTTATCCTAAAGAAAACACCCTCCAAGAATTCTACCATTGCCGAATATGTGCAGGATAATAAAGTAATAGAGATGTTTGAGTAAAGTACACTAAATGATATAGATTTCTATGTCTAAGATCGATGGGATATCAGAGCTTCAATCACCTTCCCAATCTTAAAGACCCTTCAACATCTAGAGTTCCATGGTTTGGGTCAGAAGGAAGGAAGAATCCACCGTTGAATATGTGGGGAGAAAAGCTAGAAGCCCACTGAGCCTCCCTTTGCCTCTCGTCCGCAAATTTTCTCCGATGCTCGCCCTATCTCCAAAGGCCCACCTTCGGAGTCCCCATCCTCCTAAATTTACCTAATGATGTAGTGGTGCCGAATGCACAAACCACCGAGAGCCTACACCTCGATAGCCATAACACTCAACAAACAAGACTCTACAACTACCTCCTTCTTGGCAACGTTGATCCTCCATATCTTTAGTTATAGGGTCATAGAGACACGAGTTGCTGCTTCCCTCAATCAATAATCCTGAATCATCGCTTCCTCACTGGTCTTCCTCTTTGACCCTATAGGGAGCTCCTCTAATCCTACCCAAATAGTCAACTTTCCTATGCTTGATTTCTCACTCCGACCCCAATATATCTTACATGAAATGCTATCCTCGCACTATGCCCTTCTCTCTTCCTGCATGTTTTCAATGTGTGACTTGATGTGCATTGTGTGTGTCTCTACTAGGTATATATGTTTCTTGCCTCTCCATAATTTTCCTCATATATTGCTATCACCTTGCTTCGCCATGCCAACTCATCATAGCTTGGATCACCCAATCTATCCATTTGTAGGAAGGAATTATATTGAGACCATGGATTTGCACCCTCAAGAAGGGAATTATAGATGGTGAAATTATTTTGGCAATGTGAATGTGGGCCGCAGCTAATGCTTTGCTCATCAGTGCTGATACCAAGTCAAAATACTCATGAATGTGTAATATGTTTTTGGAGGATACTGATCTAGACTTGTTGATACCTACTTCCAAATTCCATATGCATAGTCCTTCATAGTTGAAGTCATTGTTTTCTTTAGAATGACTGGCCCCCAATCACCTGAAGCAACATAGCTTTGAAAATTATCCAATTTTTCTGGGAGAAGACCTTCTTGTGATAGTTTGATATCTTGAACACCACCGGATGTATAGTGCCCACTTCATAAGCTCGCTCCAACCTTGAGAAAAACAAAGATTACAGATCAAGAAAAATATGTGTGACGAGAGATTTTAGTCTATAATTGAGGACCACAAGAGGGAGATCAATGGGTTTTATCAAGATATCTACCTTTATCCAAGAATAGAGATATGTCCAATGATGGTTTTTCTCTATTTTATGTATGTTATACCTTTAAGCATGGATATATTTATTAGAGGTAGGGGCTCATCTTTCAAGGTAGCTGGGCAAGCTACTAGTTTCTCATATCCCCACCCAAGTAAAGTTATGAAGTTCTTCCCCATGACTAGGAGTATTTGTAGACTTGTAAACACTTTCCATAATTCACTTTTCTTCAGATGCAACTCCCGATGCCATCGTGGTGGCTCTAAGAAAGTAGGTTCTCTAGTTTGGGGGTTTTCATCCCCCATGGTTGATCTTGACTCCATTAAGTGCCGAAACTTGACTTCTATGGCTCCCCTTAATCATTCGTTCAGTCGATTATGTGGCTTGTATGCTCTATCTTGGCCTTGGCTAGACCTTTGAGAGATTGTCTCTAACCGGAATTCATGCATCGATATTTCCTTTATTGCCCTCATTTGTCATTCTATTCTTATCAAGCTCATCCCTTGGGAGTGCCATATTTCTAGCACAAGGCTACATCTTACTGTGCTTAACCCGTAGATTCATTTCTGAATGTCCTTGCTTCATGTAATGACATAGCAAGTATGAGTGGAAGCTTGACCCCTTGCTTCCATCCTAGTTCTCCTAATCTAATAGCCTCATTTTGTGTGCATAATTTGTGGATCATCTACTTCCACTATCGAGGAGATAATACCTTTGGGTGCATTATCTTGACCATCGTCCATTTGTAGTTGCTTAAATTTTTCTTTATCGTATATCGATATGAACTTCTATCCCGAATCTTGGATGACTTTTGCATGTATGAGCCAAGCTCATCCCAAAAGTAATGCAAAACATCTTGTTTCAAGCAAGAGTCTAAGTAGTACAGAATCCAATATAGATTAAGATGCTTGTGTTATTAGTCTTATTCTTTCCATTATTTGGATTGGCTTTATCCTACTATGATCTTCCATTGTTATGATGAATTGTTCTTCCTTCATCGGGTGCAATTCTAGCTATTTCATCATTGATTCTAGCATGACCTTGATTTTGGACCCTCCATTGACGATAAATCATAAAATGTCTTTGCCAATTATGTTAATTCTGACTTGCAGACTATGATAATCAGTGAATGGGGCCTTTGGTAATAAGTAATTACTTAGGCTACTCTCTATGAAGATTGGTGCTCTAAGCACCGCAATGATGCTTATCATCTCACTTCAAAATATCGCATCCATGCATAGAACTTTGTACATGTTGGCTTATTGGTAGGTATTCCTTACGATCTAGTTTATTGAGAGAGTCTTTGTCGGGGTGCTTCTCATAAGTTTTGACATCTTACCTCTAAGTTCATGTTGGGTTGTTTTATATGCATTCTCTATCATTATTTCTTTTTTGCCTTCCTTGTTAGCTCCTTGGCTTCCACCATTGGGAATGTTCCTTCCTTGGTTGTCGTATACTCCATCTTGGTATTTTTCTAATTTTCCCCTATCTCTATTGCCTCATTCTTTTTCAGCCACCTAGTGGAGGTTGTTTCCTCGCAACTAGGCATCCTACTCATATCAATTCTTGGCTATCATCTAAATTGTTCATTCCCTACCACGTCCATGCTTGCTTCCACCATCTCGGCCCTAGTCCAAACCCTTAATGGAGAAATCTCTTAGAGCTATACCACTTGAGTAGTTGGTGATTGTCGTAGTACGTCGATCATGGATGGAAATTCTATTTAATCATGGAAAGCATTATTTGTGGTGCTCTCCTTTGACTTCATTGAGAAATTCCTTGTGTAGTAGTTCCATGATTCTCAACAAATGGATCACATGCTGCATATTCAGGTAAAGTACATGGAGCTTGCACATAGCCATAGGGTGAAGCCATGTTAATACTTACAAAATAGCGAAGTCCTAGACATTGATAATTACCTAAAAAAAGTCAATCCTTCTTAGCTAAGCCTATATGTATGACTTCTTGAAAGTGAAAATGAAAAGTGTTAGTGATGGGGGCGAGGGTATGCACATTGTATAATGGAGTGTGGAGCTTTCATGATTGTTTCCATAACTATTGGGATTTTTTTCTATGCACTACATCTTGAGTGGGTAACATTCAAAGAGATTGTTTTTCAAGGTGGCGCATTTATGACAAAAGTTATCACTATCCGTAGTTTTTCTATGTCATTGCATCTTGAGTGGGGAATATTGAGAGAGATTTGTTTTCAAGGAGAAAGTTTGCAGGCTGAGAAGAAACAACAAAGTTTAGTAGAGAGGAAGAAAAGGGAGGAGAGAAAAACTCTATAAATGATGTAAAACTTTTGGAATTTCATTTATTTATGGCAAACGAACCAATTTAAGGCGTGTCTCTGAATTAACATGCCATGTTGTGGTTTTAGTTGTTGATTTGTAGAAAACTATACATTTCATGAGCATAATGAAATACAATCTATGAATCGGTGCTCTATATAGATAGGTATCTTTGTGCATATCACATATTTTTGTTTTGAGGTCATTCCTAAAAAGGTAATCCACTTCGTCGTATCTGATGAAAAGAAGCATGACATCATTTTTGTGAAACATTGTTTCCAATTGCATTGGCAATAATTGAGAGAGCTAAACCTTGACTTAAGCCAACAGTGGGTATGGCAAATGGTGCAACATCTCAATTTAAAGTTAAATGTCCATTTTACTTTGTATGAAGATATGCAAGGCTATCACGCATGACTACGATATGGAATTTCTTTTAGTCAAGGCACAAGAAGAGAGAAATTGATGGTGTAGGTGCAATTGTGAAAAGGGTGCTAATCCATGATCAACTTAAACCTTCTGGTGCAATGTAATGAGCTAGTGTTTTTAATTCATATGATTCATAGTGAGGGCTATATTTTTGATACCTCCTCTAACAATAATCTAATTCTATATATGTAATATGTTATTTATTTTATTTCCCTTTGATATGGATATATGGAAGATAGAAGTCAAGTGGGCCCCACCGCTAAAGATATGACTAGCTCTCCCTGCAGTAAAAGAGAAATGATCAATATAGAAGGGAAATATAAAAGAGATATGAAAACTCTAGAATATTCAAGTATTTAAACCTTGTCCCACTCTCTTTAGAATGAAACAAAAGTCTTTCCAAAGGCTCGATAGCCCCACCACACCTTTTTGAATTTTCAACAAAGGAAACCTTTTGTTTATGCATATATCTTATATTCTTGGGCCCCAAACTCAAAAGAATGATGCATCAAAGTCAAAACTCGGTGGATTGGACCCTTTCGCGCATTTGGAGGAGAAAATATCATATTTTTCTAATAAAAATCCAATATATCCAAGAAATATGTAAAAATAGGCCAAATATCACACTCTCTTGAGTCTAGAGTCTTCTGGATCTTTGTAAACAAGTCCTACTCCACCACAAATGTAAAATATCTAGAAGATTAATCTCAAATTATCATCCCTAAATATCTCCCGAAAAGCCTATAAAAGGATCCCTTGGGTTCCCTCCAAAGGCAAGAAGAGTTGTATGTAGGTACATGCTCTGGGTGTAAAAGGCGCTCCAAACCTAGGATAACGAGTCTACCCTATGTAACTATATTGAGAGAGCTATGCAAGCTCCTAACTTGTAAGTCCCCCATGTCTTTTTAACATTTTCTATCTCAATCAAGTTCATTTCTCCAATTCCTCCATTTCCATTACCCTTAACCTTTGGTTATTCTACCCTCTCTTCTTCTCTCCTTTCCTACTCCTTTCATCTTCCTTCCATCCTCTCCATCATTCCCAAACCCATTGAAGATTGTGGTACCACTTGGCTCCATGAGAATCTCTTTCTTGTGATTGTTTCGTGTTTTTGTGTATTCGAACTAAGAGGGCGACGTGGAAAACCCCTGCCTTAAGAGTACTTGTGTTGATTGTTTGTGTGTTGGTACTAAGAGGGTGGCATGGATCACCCCTGCCTTAAGAGTAACCTTGTGGTTATTTTGTTTATGTGTACTAAGAGGGCAGTATGGATCACCCACTCTAAGAGTGCCATTGTATTTGTGTGACAAGGTGGTGTCGACAACCCCTGCCTTGGCAGTGTTGTGTGTGTTTTCATGTGAATGATTTTGTAGGATCCTGGTGTCTCTCATTATCAATTCCATTTTCTGCTTATGAGCTGAGCATCGAGGAAGTGTTAGAGGCCACTTCTTTAATGCCCCTCTCAATAGCATCTTAGTAACTTTCAAATATGAGATACTAGGTGAAGATGATAGATTGTATGGTCTATTATTGAATGTGTGGTAGTATTTTTGAGAAAAGTGTGATTGTCATTGAAAAGGAAGTCGTAATTTGATTAGAAATAGGAATCTAATCACCTTTGTGATATATCTTCAACATCTTGATAGAGTTGAGATTATAAAATGTATGTCACGAGTTCTGTGTGTTTGTTGCTTAATTGATGAAGCAATGCCTTTGTGTAGTTACTCATTGAATAATCTATTGTAAAGATTGGGTGCTACTATCGGAGTGTAATCACTGTTTGTAAAGATTGATGACATTGATTTCTACACATTCTATACAGTTCCCTCAATAATGTACTTTTCTCATGTTCTCTGAAAACCTCCTAAAGAGGGAAAAAAAGTTCCCCAATAGTCCTAGAGTGTTCACACGCATCCCTACCTAAATATATCAAAAAATTCCCCCTCGGAGTGATGCAGTGAACAAGGAGCTGGCACTCATATATAAGGAAGTGCCAAACTAAGTGGAAATCACTCCACAAAAGGAAGTATGCCCAAAGCTTTGTGGAAAGCTTCAAACTTCTCCCTAGGTAGAGCCTTTGTGAAAAGGTCTGCAATGTTCTCCTGCATGGGAACATATGCCAAGCTGATATGTCCAGCAGAGAACCTCTCCCTGACATAATGATAATGCACCTCAATGTGCTTAGTGCGAGCATGGAACATATGGTTCCTTGCAGCTACCAATGTGCTCTGATTGTTAGTGAAGATGGTGGTAGGAGAAAACTGACCAACACCCAAATAGGCATCTCAACCACACACTCAACACTCACTATGAAAGTTGCCCTATACTCAGCCTCACAATTGGAAGTGGCCATAATAGGCTGCTTCTTGCTTACCCAAGATATGCATGAGCTACCAAGCATGAAGTAAGAACCACAAGTGGACAAACAAGTGTCATATCAACCAACCTAGTAAGAGTTAGAAAAATCATGCAAATTTGGCAGTATTGATCCCCCTTGGGATAAAAACACCCAAGTAGACGGGTACCACTCAAGTAGCAAAAGATGTGCTTTACCGCCTACCAATGCTTGACAACTAGGCAATGCATAAACCTGCTCATCTCTAAGACAACAGACTTAATATCTAGCTGAGTAATGCATAAATAAATCAAGCATCCAAAAACTTTCTCATAGAGAACAACATCAAATACATCTCCAGCACCATGAATACTCAAGCGTAAACCTATCTCCATAGGAGTGGCAATAGGCTTACAGTCTTTAAGGCCAAAATGCTACAATAATGTGTCAATATATTATTTTTGACACAAGGCCATTTCAACATCAACATTCATGAACTAAATGTCGAAATAATGATGCAAATGCCACAAATCAGACATCTCAAGTGAGGCATGCAAATCAGTCTTAAAATCAGCAATAGCGATCACGAGCATGGTTGAGCAGCATGCCATCAACATACACAATAATGATCAGAAGCACATCATTAACACGCTTAATATATAAGGTGCTCTTAGTTGGACTATTGTCAAAACCATGTGCAATTAGATAGGCTTGTATCTTTTCACACAAGTAGGTAGTGCTTGCTTTAAACCATATAATGCCTTCTTTAACCTGCACACCTAGTTTTTATGCCCTTTCTGCACAAACCATAGGTCTAAAAAACATACACTTCTTCATGCAAGTCACGATTCAGAAATTTTGTTTTAATGTCCAACTGATGTACATTCCAACCATGATGAGCTGCAAGTGTGTAGATGCTACGAATAGTAGTCATTTGCCAAGTAGGTGCAAACGTCTCATCAAAATCAATGCCTCTTTCTTGCTCATAGCCCTTTGCACCAAGCCTAGCCTTATACCTGTCAAAAGTTCCATCAGGCTTACACTTCAGCTTATATACCTACTTAGCGCCAATGGCCTTCTTGCCCAAGAGGCAACTCACATAAAGACAAAGTACCATTCTTCATTATAGCATCATATTCAGATTGCATATTAGCCATCCAAATTTTTTGAATTTTGTGCTTCATCAAACGAAACAGGCTCATTCTCATCAGAGAGACTAGATGCAGCAATAGCATTGCAATCTAATGCAAAAGAGGCACTAAGAGAGCTTGATCTAGTATGATATGGCAGAGGTGCATCTAATTTGTTGTCACGCAAAGTTTGCACCAGCCATTTTGGCATAGTGTTTGCCTCCTCGATATTAGCTCTCATTAAAAAGTGCATCATGCAAATTTGCATTAGAAATGGGATGATCTGCATCATCACATGAAACTTGCAAAAGGCTGAGAAGTTGCCTCATAAGGACCACCACGAGAGTGTCCACATGTAGAAATAGGTAGCAAAGTATCATACATGTGTTTGGAGCTAACAAATACCTCCTTCGTACATGAAAGCAATGGCTGAATAGCATCTTCCACAAAAACAACATCACGGCTAACCAAAATGCATCAGACGATAGCCTTTACTTTCAGTAATTGTACCCAACCAAAATACACTTTACTACTTTATTCATCCAATTTTTTGTGATGTTGTTCAGGCACTAATGCATATGCGAGATAACCAAAAACACGCAGATGAGCAAAAGATGGCTTGCAACCATGCCAAGACTCATATGGAGTGATAGACTGTAGCACTTTAGTGGGACACCTGTTTAGTACATATGTTGCACACATAGTAGCCTCAAGCTACAAACTATGTGATAAAGCCTAAATCTTGACCATACTGCTCACCATCTACATGAGTGACATGTTCTTCCATTCAACAAATCCATTTTGTTGAGGGGTATATGGTATTGGACCATGCTATTTTATCCCATGTTTACCAAGGATGCAATAAAGTCAGAAGACATATATCCCCCTGCCCCACCTCGATTAGAACAAAGAGTGCCCATTTTAGATGGTAAAAACTTTTCAGCCAAAACGAAAAACTATTTGAAGCACATAAACACTTCGGACTTTGCTCTCAATGGATATACCCATGAATGCCTAGAAAAATCATCAATGAAAGTCACAAAGTAAAGAAAGTTTCCAAAAGAGGATGTCTGCATAAGACCACATACATCACTATGAACAAGCTGCAACTTCTGTGTAGCTCGAACAGAATCATCTTTTGGAAACAAGGAATGCTGCATTTTGCCCAAAATACAACCTTCACATACATGTTTACCAGGTGCCTCAAGTTTGGGCAAACAGGACACCGTTTCAGATTTCTGTAGGCATAGCAAACTAGCAAAATTTAGATGACCAAAGGGTGCATGCCAAAGCTTTGCGTCTGACATAGCTTGAGAAACATGTATTGCACATGCTGAATCATTCATAGATCTTTCATAGTCTATGAGCTTATACAGCCCACGACATAAAATGCCAGAAGTAATAATCATGTTCCCATTTGATAGATCATGAACTGTACACCAGTCATCAAAAAATTTCACAACCAAGCCAATCTTAGCTAAAGGCAAAACTAATAAAAAATTCCTCTTGATCCCTGGACTGATAAAGCATTTGGCAAAGTGACAGAACTACCATTAGGAGTAGTTAGAATGATCTTACTAACTCCTATGATAGGATAAGAGCACTACAAGAAAAAGGGGGGCGTAGCGACGCCCCCCAATTGGAAAAAAAAACGGGAAGCGTCGCTTATGCGACAAGGTCGTCGCATAAGTGACGCTCAAAATTTCGAATTTTCATTTTCCCCGACCCTCGTCGCATAAGCGATGCTAGCGTCGCTTATGCGATGCTAATTAAAGAGCGTCGCTAATTTCGTCGCTGCCTAACGACTGGTGTGAGCAACGTTGGCAAACTGCAGAGCGTCACATATGCGACGCTCTGGAATGTAAAAAAAAATAATTGATTTCTCCCAGCACATTTGTGCGGGGACTTGGACGCGAGCAAGAAGAGACCGAGAGAGAGACAGAGAGAGTGAGAGAGAGAGAGAGAGAGCGCACACGAGAGAGAGAGGGGGCCGCACAAACTAACAGCAAGTAGGTATGCGCACACACACACACTTACACACACATACATATGTACACACACACACATATACACACATAGACACACACACACATACACATAGACACACACACATATACACAAATACACACACATACACAAATAAGGTTGCATACACACATGCACACATAATGCATACACATGCACACACATATACACATATATATACACACACATACACAGACACATACACACACACACATGCACACATACATACACACACACACATACACACACACATACACACACATATATGCATACACACACACATAGAGAGAGACATGCACACACATACACATACATGCATACATAATGCATATGCATATGCGTACATCCATACATACTTACATGCATACACACACATATGCATACATAATGCATATGCATATGCGTACATACATACATACTTACATGCATACACACACATATGCATGCATAATTCACATGCATACATACACATACATAATGCATATGCATACATACACATACATAATGCATACACACACATATGCATACATAATGCATACACACACATACACACATAGACACATACACACATAGACACATACACATACATACACACATACACACACATAAACACATACACACTCATAGACACACACACATACACATAGACGTGCACACACATACACACACATATACACACACATACACACATAGACACATGCACACATAATGATGCATTCACACACATACACATGCATACACACATAGACACACATATACACACACACATAGACACACATATACACACACATATACACATATACATACACACTCATAGACACACATAATGATGCATTCACACACATACACATGCATACACACATAGACACACATATACATTTACACATCCAAACATACACACTCATAGACACACATTCATGCACACACACATCCAAACATACACACTCATAGAAACACACACATACACATAGACGCGCACACACATACACACACATACACACATAGACACATACACACATAATGATGCATTCACACACATACACATGCATACACACACATATACACACACACCTACACACATACACACACATATATGCATACACACACACACATAGAGAGACATACACACACATACACATACATGCATACATATGCATACATAATGCATATGCACGTACACACACATAGACACATACACACACATAAACACATACACACTCATAGACGCGTAGCGACACATACACATAGACACACACACATATACACAAACACATACACACATACACACATAGACACATACACACATAGACACATACACACATAGACACATACACACATAATGATGCATACACACACATACACATGCATACACATGCATATGCATACACATACACACATAAACACATACACACACATAGACACATACACACACATAGACACATACACACATACACACTCATAGATACACACACATACACATAGACACACACACATACACACACACATATACACACACACATTCACACATACACACATACACATGCATACACACATACACATGCATACACACACATACACATGCATACACACATACAAACACATATACACACACATACACACATACACACACATATATGCATACACACACATAGAGAGACATACACACATAAACACATACATGCATACATATGCATACATAATGCATATACATATGCATACAATGTACATACATACTTACATGCATACATAATGCACATGCATAGATACATACACACACAGACACATACACACATAGACACATACACACACACAAACACATACATACTCATAGATACACACACATACACATAGATACACACACACATACACACAGATATACACACATAATGATGCATACACACACATACACATGCATACACACATACAGACACATGTACACACACATTCACACACATATATGCATACACATACATAGAGAGACATACACACACATACACATACATGCATACATATTGCATATGCATATGCATACATACATACTTACATGCATACATAATGGACATGCTTACATACACATACATAATGCATACACACACATACACACATATGCATACATAATGCATATGCATATGCATACATAATGCATATGCATATGCATACATACATACTTATATGCATACATAATGCACATGCTTACGTACACATACATAATGCATACACACACACATACACACATAGACACATACACACATAATGATGCATACACACATACATATGCATACACACACATATGCATACATACATGCATACACATACACACACATAGATACATACACATAAACACATACACACTCATAGACACACACACATACACATAGACACACACACATACACACATAGACACATACACACGTAATGATGCATACACACATACACATGCATACATAGACACACATAATGATGCATACACACACATACATATGCATACACACATATGCATACATACATGCATACACATACACACATAGACACATACACACACATAGATACATACATACACATAAACACATACACACTCATAGACACACACACACATACACATAGACACACACACACATATACACACACATATACACACACATATACACACACATATACACATAGACACATACACACGTAATGATGCATTCACACATACACATGCATACATAGACACACATAATGATGCATATACACACATATGCATACATACATGCATACACATACACACATAGACACATACATACACATAGATACATACATACACATAAACACATCAACACTCATAGACACACACACATACACATAGATACACACACACATATACACACACATACACACATAGACACATACACACATAATGATTCATACACACACATATGCATACATACATGCATACATACATGCATACACATACACACATAGACACATACACACACATAGATACATACATACACATAAACATATACACACTCATAGACACACACACACATAGACACACACACATGCACACATATACACACACAAACACACATAGACACTTACACGCATAATGATGCATACACACACATACACATGCATACATACATACAAACACATATACACACACACATACACACATATATGCATACATACACACATATATGCATACATACACATAGAGAGACATACTCACACATACACATACATGCATATATATACATACATAATGCATATGCATATGCATACATACATACATACATACATGCATACACATACACATATACACATACATACACACATAGACACTTACATGCATAATGATGCATACACACACATACACATGCATACATACATACAAACACATATACACACACACATACACACATGTATGCATACATACACACATATATGCATACAAACACATAGAGAGACATACTCACACATACACATACATGCATATATATACATACATAATGCATATGCATATGCATACATACATACATACATACATGCATACACATACACATATACACATACATACACACACACATATACACACACATAGACACATATGGACATATACACATAATGATGCATACACACACATACACATGCATACACACATACACACATATACACGCACATACATACACACACACATGCATACATACACATACTTAATGTATACACACTTACATATGTACACGTATATATATTGAATTCTAACCATTTTGTTTTATATGTTAGGTATTATGGATCCTAGTAGAGAGAGAAAGGCGAAACTCACTCTCATAAAAAGTCTTATGAGAGCAAGAGTTCCGTCTGATACTCTAGGGGACATAATGCGTGATTACTCAGAGATGTCTGATGAGGAGCTGGATTATACGATCAAGATGCTTACCCAACAATTAGACAAGGGCTCTTCTGCAGCTCCACATGTAGGAAGAGAGCTAGCTGCTCATAGGTATGTTTTGTTTTCGTAAACTTTTTTAATGATATTATAACACATATTTTTATTTATTTCTATCGATCTATTTTCAGGACACCTATACCACCTCCAACATATGATAGGAGAGCAAAGTTGCCTATGAGCACATGCATAGGCACCTTAGGAGTCACTAGAGTGCAACATAGAGCCAGAGGGGAACATTGTGTACATAGGGAATGGATTGGAGTTCAAGAGAAGAATGCGGGCACTATGCGACTCTTACCTGCGCTTTATCCACTTACCGTGGAAGTAAGTAAAAGTTTTACATATAAATTGAAATATATATCTTATGTTTTATTTACATTATGTTTTTTATTTTTGTAGTGAGCATGATGAGAGGGATAAAAAATATGTGCTTAGTTCACTTGAGACAGAGTTTGGGACAGGATGGTCGCTTAAGTGGTGTTTAAAAGAGATGTGGACACTTATGGCTCATCGTCGCGACAATGCATGGTATGCACTGCTTTTATGTATATATATGTGGATATGAGTATGTGTGTTTATGCATGTATGTATGTATATGAGAGAGAGAGAGAGAGACTAGAGGTATAAATACACGCATACACAAACATGCATATATACACACAAAACACATGCATATGCACATATAGATACACATACATACACAACACATGCATACACATAAATAAATAAATAAATCCTATTTCAAAAATCCTAAATTGAAAACACTAATTTAGATATTAGGATTTTGAAATCCCTAATTTAAAAACACTAATTCAACTTTTTAGCCATATGTTTGAAGTATATGTACACCTTCGACGTCCTACTAGAGAGATGTCTCTCCTCCCAACCTTATGCCTCTATATATAGATACTCGAATCAACGAGGATCATAATATATGTAAAGATATATACACATCATGTAGATAGGATACATAAATATAAAATGGAGTAGATATATTATGCATCACACATACATGCCTAAATGCACACATAAATATATATATACATACTAACATATTTACATGTACACATTTACACATAGGCAAAAGACAAGTTAAAGATATGAATATATATCTTGCTCCTCTCATTGACGATCTCCAAGAGTTATGGAGAGGTATTAATGTCATTGATGTATCGAAAAGCATCAATGAAAGACATATTATGGTTCGTGGTATTGTGGCTTGGACTATTCAGGATTTTCCAGGATATGGTGTTTGTTCAGGTATTCATGTAATTTTTTTATTCAATTGCATGTGAATAAATATGATTTAATCTAATTATATTTTTATCATTTTCATGACGCAGGAATATCTAATAAGGGTTATAAAGCTTTTCCATATTGTGGTGATTGGTTGAGATCAATCTATATTAAGAATCTCAACAAAAATATTTATCTTTGACATCAACGATTCTTGTCTGATGATCATCCATTAAGATCTAAAAGAGAAGCGATACATTTTAATGGAAAGCTTGAAACAGGTCAGTGTCCAAAACCTATGTCACCTATGGATTGGTATAAAAAATGGACAGATGGACCTCTGATAGATCTAGAATCAGAAATCTTCACTGATGATTCAGATAATGAGTATGTGAAGAGAGGTAAAGGAAAATTGGCACTCGCAGAGAACATATCAATATGGTATTCTTTGGAGTATTGGAAAGGTTTGAAAGTATGTTATCTTCTTGATCCTATGCATATATTAAAAAATATTGGTTATTCACTATGGCAGCATCTTCTTGGACTAAAAGATACCATAGCATCAAGGAATGATTTGAAAGATCAAATATCCAAACCAAAGTTATAGCCACTTTTTGATAGACATCGACAAGAAACGGCTTATGCACTAGATCCTTGGGTACTTAGAACAAAAGAGATATAGACTATCAACAATAGAATTCAATTGATTAAGACTCTTACAAGATATGGAGCATCTTTTCAAAACATGTTTACTATGGATGAAAAGAGCTTATCTAGGTTAAAGACCCATGACTGGCATAACTTTTTGAAACATATTTTACCTTTGGTTATCAATGGATGTACAACGAAAGGAGTACAAGATGTGATCTATCGTCTTGGATCACTTATAAGGTAATTATGATACTTTTATATTTAATATGTATGAATATTGGATATCTTTTATTTTTAGTTAACTTCTTTATAATCGTTTTTATGATATGTATAGGTGGATTACATCCAGGGAGATTGACAAAAACTCAATCCCACAAAAGAAACGTGAATGCAAAGAGCTACTATGTTTGACGGAGAAAGAACTTCCTACTTCATTTTTTGATATTCAAGTTCATTTATTAGTCCATCTTGTAGA
>CM035412.1:160259785-160349785 GCA_020310875.1 Ceratopteris richardii
CTTGCAGACCCCTCCTCCCCCCACTCGCCACCTCCCTCCCCTCTCTCCCTCTCTCCCTCTCTCTCCCTCCCCCCTCTCTCTCTCCCTCTCTCTCCCCTCTCTCTCTCTCTCTCTCTCTCTCTCTCTCTCTCTCTCTCTCTCTCTCTCTCTCTCTCTCTCTCTCTCTCTCTCTCTCTCTCTCTCTCTCTCTCTCTCCCTCCCTCCCCTCCCATAGCCCCTCCCACACGGACCCCTCCTCTCCCCACCCCCCACCTCCCTCCTCTCTCTCTCTCTCTCTCTCTCTCTCTCTCTCTCTCTCTCTCTCTCTCTCTCTCTCTCTCTCTCTCTCTCTCTCTCTCTCTCTCTCTCTCTCTCCCTCCCCCCTCTCCCGCAACCCCTCCCCCTCAGACCCCTCCTCTCCCCACCCACCACCTCCCTTCCCTCTCTCTCTCTCTCTCTCTCTCTCTCTCTCTCTCTCTCTCTCTCTCTCTCTCTCTCTCTCTCTCTCTCTCTCTCTCTCTCTCTCTCTCCCCCTCCCTCCCCTCTTGCAGCCCCTCCCCCGCGGACCCCTTCCTCTCCCCACCCACCACCTCCCTCCCCCTTCTCTCTCTCTCTCTCTCTCTCTCTCTCTCTCTCTCTCTCTCTCTCTCTCTCTCTCTCTCTCTCTCTCTCTCTCTCTCTCTCTCTCTCTCTCTCTCTCTCTCCCCCCCTCCCTCCCTTCCCGTAGCCCCTCCCCCACGGACGCCTCCTCTCCCCACCCGCCATGTCCCTCACCTCTCTCTCCCTCTCTCTCTCTCTTGCTCTCTCTCTCTGTCTCTCTCTCTCTCTCTCTCTCTCTCTATCTCTCTCTCTCTCTCTCTCTCTCTCTCTCTCTCTCTCTCTCTCTCTCTCTCTCTCTCTCTCTCTCTCTCTCTCTCTCTCTCTCTCTCTCTCTCTCTCTCTCTCTCTCTCCCTCCTGCAACCCCTCCCCCGTGGACCCCTCCTCTCCCCACCCTCCACCTCCCTCCTCTCTCTCTCCCTCTGATCCTCCTTGGAAAAGACAAAGGCCTCTCCAATACTCTCTTTGGCTATCGTCTCCTCTCAGGAGCTCCTTAAATTTTGTTCTCCCTTCCTCCTAAATGTCAGCACTCACCCCTCCAAAACTAACTTCGCAACCTCCTTTCCCCATTGAATTTGTGGCTGCAGTCACTCCATAAGTTAACCTCCCATCGTGTACTTTCTCCACCTTTTGTGCTGCAAAGCACACCTACCAAGAACAACCAAGAAGAAGAAGTGAACTCTTTGATTTGATTGTTCAAAACGGAAGAATGGAGCCAGAAACATCCAGAAAATAATTTCATCAACTCATACATGTTGTGGATTATTGCCATAGCTATGGGGTTTACCACCGGGATTTGAAGCCGGAAACTTATTGTTGGACTCCAAAGGCGATCTTAAGATTTTCGACTTCGGGCTTAGTGCACTTTCTCATTAATGATGGCAAGATGGAGTGCTTCACACAACTTGTGGGACTCCAAACTATGTGGCACCTGAGGTTATCAATGAGAAAGGCTACAATAGTGCTGCCGCTGACATCTGGTCATGTAGGGTCATAGTCCGCGTCCTTTTGGCTGGGTTTTTTCCTTTCGACAAGTACAACACATATGACTTGTACAAAAAGATTGAGGAAGCTGATTTTACTTTCTCATCTTGGTTTGCAGAGGAATCTAAGCATCTCCTAATGAGGATACTCGATGCCAATCTTAAATCTTGCATGACAATGCCAGAACTGCTGAATGATGATTGGTTCAAAATCAATGATACCGTTGTGAAGTGTAGTTATGATGATTTTAGCACAGAAAGTATTGAGGGGATTGTCAAAAGTGAGGAGGAAAACTTTGCCGTGGGAGACACCACGCCTTCTCTTATAACTTTTCCAATATCAGAGGTGGCACATAAAGTGAATCTGGGCTTGCGTTCAAAAGTGATAGTAAAAGTGTAAGTGGTAAAAGTGTAGGTGGATAAATGACTATTACTGCCCACCATTCATGACGACTTCCTATTTTTGAGGATCCAATTCAAATCTGGTGGCATATTTGATCTACCCCTTCAATTTTGGGGCAATCAATCGGTGCATATTTAGTGAATGTGGGAATCGGAAAGGCTCTCTTGGCCTATTGGAGCCTATAAAACAATGGACTAGTACTCATTTGGGGATATACAGACACATATAGAGCTTATTTCCGGCATCTCCTTTGGTACTCTCTTTGCACTCTGTGGCTATAGGCCTACTAAAGTCACTCTGTGGTGAAGATACAAAGCGTGGGCTTCCCAGTGGAGGTCTAATAGCACTATAGTGTAAAGAAGTGGCTTGCTTTTTTCATTCAGTTTGAGTCAGTGATATTTCCATGCTCTTCCATTAGAGCAAGTCTTCATACCTTTCTACTGAGTAGTGCAAGTCTTCATCTAGTTGTGATCAGTACAAGTCTTCATCTAGTTGTGTTCATTTTATTGGACGAATCTCTTGTATTGATTCTATTTTGTTCTGGATTGACATGTTAGCACAGAGCATCAGCTTTTGTAGCATTTCCTTTGCCTACGTTGTAATCATCTGTTTGAACTAAGGAGTGGTTTGGTCTTCCACTATTGTCATTTTTCATTAATCTTCTCCCTAAGTATTTACAACTTCTATGCGATTATTGTTATATGCCTGCTCACAGAAGTGTTTAAGGGTATATTTCCCCAAGGAGAACCACCCTTGAGTAGGAAAAGTACTGGAAGTGCACGGTGCATGCTCCTGCTAAAATTAGATACCCCAGTACCTCATCTACATTTATTTATTTATATTTATTTATGTGTGTTGTGTATGTACGTGTATCTATATGTGCATATACATGCGTTGTGTGTGTGTATATATGCATGTGTATATGTAAATATGCATGTAAATATGATTACATGAGTCTATGTGTGTGCACATTTGATTATGCATGTGTATGTGTATGTGAGTATGTGTACGTGTATGTGAGTATGTGTATGTGTCTATGTGTATTCATTATATGTGTGTAACTGCATGCATGTGTATGTGTGTGTAAAATTGTGCATGTATGTGTGTGTATGTATAAATGTGCATGTATGTGTATATGTCTGTAAATGTGCATGTATGATGTATATGTGTGTGTATATGTGTATTTGTACCTCTAGTCTCACTCTTTTATCTCTCTCTCTCTCTCTCATATACATACATACATACACAAACACACATACTCATATCTACATATATATACATAAAAGCCGTGCATACCGTGCATTATCAGGACTATGAGCCATAAGTGTCCGCATCTCTTTTACACACCACTTATGCAACTGTCCTGTCCCAAACTCTGTCTCAAGTGAACTAAGTACGTATTTTTTATCCCTCTCATCATGCTCACTATCAAAATAAAAAAAATAATGTAAATAAAACATAAGATATTTATTTCAATTTATATGTAAAATTTATACTTACTTCCATGGTAAGTGGGCAAGGGGCAGGTAAGAGTCGCATGATGCCCGCATTCTTCTCTTGAACTCTAATCCATTCCCTATGTACACAATGTTCCCCTCTGGCTCTATATCGCACTCTAGTTCTAAGGTGCCTATGCATGTCCTCATAGGCAACTCTGGTCTTCTATCATGATCTAGAGGTGGTATAGGTGTCCTAAAAATAGAAAGATAAAAATAAATAAAAATATGTGTTATAATGTCATTAAAAAAGTTTATGAAACAAAACATAACTATGAGTAGATAGCTATCTTCCTGCATATGGAGCCGCAGAAGAGCCCTTCTCTGATGGTTGGGTAAGCATTTAGATTGTATAGTCCAGCTCATCATCAGACATCTCTGAGTAATCATGCATGATGTCCCCTAGAGTATCAGACAGAACTCTTGCTCTCATAAGACTTTTTATGAGAGTGACTTTCGCCTTTCTCTCTCTACTAGAACTCATAATACCTAACATATAAAACAAAATGGGTTAGAAATCAATATATATACGTGTACATATGTATGTATGCATTGAGTATGTGTATGTATGCATGTGTGTGTGTATGTACGTGCGTGTATGTGTGTCTCTATGTGTGTATGCATGTGTATGTGTGTGTATGTGTCTATGTGTATGTATGTGTGTGTATATGTGTGTGTGTGTGTGTCTATGTGTATGTATTTGCGTCTATGAGTGTGTATGTGTTTCTACGTGTGTATGTTTCTATGTGTGTGTATGTGTCTATGTGTGTATGTGTATGCATGTATGTATGAATATGCACGTGCATTATGTATGCATATGTGTGTGTATGTGTGTGTATGCATTATGTATGCATATGTGTGTGTATGCATTAAGTATGTGTGTATGTGTGTGTGTATGTATGTGCATGTATGTGTGTGTATGTGTGTGTATGTGTGTGTATGTGTGTATGCATGTGTACGTGTGTGTATGCATCATTATGTGTGTATGTGTCTATGTCTATGTATATGTGTGTGTGTATGTGCGTGTGTCTATGTGTATGTGTGTGCATCTATGAGTGTGTATGTGTTTATGTGTGTTTATGTGTGTGTATGTGTCTATGTGTGTGTATGTGTCTATGTGTGTATATGTATGCATGTATGTATGCATATGTGTGTGTATGTGTGTGTATGCATTATGTATGCATATGTGTGTGTATGCACGTAACTAGGATTGTATGCACATAGTCATATGCAAGGTTTACTGGGTATTCTTAGGTCAAAACTAACTTAAACATACAATGGAAATGTTTTTCATAATGCAATCAATTAAATCTATCAAATACCTGAACAAAACAACTCTTTTCTTTGTGGTGTATACAAATCATTAGAGCATAGTGAGGAAAGGTAAAGAAATAAATTTGGAAAATATGTTTGTAAACAATCCCAAAGGGATTTCATCCCAACTTGTACCCCCCAATAAACTAGCACACCATCCCAATAGGCCAACCTACAAAGTCAAACAAAAATCCATCAAGATTCTTTTTAACTTGTTTTTTGTTCTTATGTTTTTCTTTTTGAATATTGAAATCGTGACTTTCATATGAACATCTACATTGTAAGAAAAATAAAGAGAAATTTAAAATATGTACGTCATGATTCAAAAACTCCTTTTGTCACCTTAAAAAATAAGTCTAAGTACACCTATAGAAATCATTTAGACTTTTCATTAGTGGAATTAAAGTGAGTTGTCATTTTATTTAAATCTTCTCCTACTTTGCTATTATACACCTATTAGAAAATACAACTACCTCCACTATTGCATAGCTTAGCCACATATAGCCCACACAATAAATCTTTGAAGAGGTTTTGAGACGACATCTAAGTCATGAAAAATAGTTTTTAATCTGTCTCTTTTTCCTTATTTTTCTTTATCTTTATTTTTTTCTTTTCCACTTTGCAACAACCATTAATGTACTACTTCTTTATTAATTCTTTTCACTTTTCAACTTTTTTAAGGGGAAAGGCCAAAACCCTAATCAAAGCAGAAGATCTAGAGATATGCACAAGAAGGATTCAAGATTTCACTTCCTAAGTATTTTCAGAAGTTCACACATCCTATCTATATAAAACAAGTCCTTCTGTCTACTAAGAGCTTCTAGTAAGAGTGTCCTATCAAAGTCCTCATAATCTTAAAGGGTGTACTTGATCCTAATCTCTCAAGTGCACACATCCTTGCTAGAGTTTCTAATTACTTCTTGTTGCATTTCAAAATCTTCATTTATTTTCTTAGAACATCATGAAATCAAATCCAATAAAATACATTCACCTAATTTAAATCTCCTTCAGCTGCATCATCTTCATCTTCATCTTCATGCAATTCTTGATAATTATCATATTCTCCTTCATTCTCTTCTTTAATAACTTTACTCTATTTCCTAGAATGAAGGACTTTAACGGAGTACTATCAAATTCACAAAGCTCATATGTACCATTAGTAAATACAAACATCAGTGCATATAGACCAAACCACCTTTTAGTCAATTTCTTTCTCACATCATAATGAGTATCCATTGCACTATTGTACACCAATACTCTGTCATTGATCTTGATGTTACATGGCCTAAATGAATGAGTTTTATCAAAATAAATATTATTTGTCAACCTTGACTACTTTATCCTTTATAATAACTCTTTTAAGTTCTCATTATCTTACTTTAATTATTTAATCATCAATTATAATAATTTTTTTCTTGTCATTTCATCATTCCATGAGAGCCTCATCCATGTCCAAATTTGAGTCTCGATAGGGAAAACTGGCTTATAGTACATTAGTTCAAGAAGCATAAATCTTGTAGAGCAAGTTTAAATCATCCTTTCTACTCATAACATGTATGCAAGATATCTAGGCCACTACGTATTGTAGGCGTTAGAGACCACTTTCATGATAGAAGGATGACCTCTCTCAATCTTTACATTAGCCTCATGATAGGATATAATGGGTCTCTATGAGTAAATCAAGAGTGTACTTGATATGTTGCATAAAAACCTTTGTTACCTGCATATAAGGTCTCATGCATCTCTCTGATGACCTTGGTCTTAAGACTTCTATAACTCAATACACGTTGTTGAATCTCTACCTTGCCTTTGGCATGTCGCCAAATAAATTCATCCTTCTAGAAAAAGTTGTCAAACATTTTTCTAATGGATCTAAACTTATTTGTGGACAAGCCTAAGGAAGGTTTTTGTGAAGTTGGATAATCTCCTATGTCTTTTCATTCTCCATCATACTCATCCTTGTAGAATCACTCATAAAATAGACTATTGGATCATATCTCATCATATTTGTATCTCTCTCTATCTCATCATTATCAATATCATCATTAAACTTTTTTCTTGAAAGCATATCAACAACTGTATTTAATTTCCTAGCCATGTGGACAAAAGCTAGATTTATAAACTTTACTTATGAAATCCCCCTAAGAATCAAAATATCCATAGAAGAGCAATCAGCTATCATACCAATGAGACAAAGGCAATAAGTCTCAACTACAACATTAGCTCCAATAAAATATCCTCCACTTCATAAATTCTGCCAATGGCCTTAACTTTTTATGGCTTTGTGACCACAATGTCCACACAGATGTCCTTCAATGAGAATCGCATCGAGTGCAAAAATAGATTTCTCTAAAGAAAATATTCACCCTACATCTTCAAGTCTCTCAAAAAACCTCTTATAGTTTTAGATATGGTTGCTAACAAGTTTCCTACAATTAGAAGCATCTAAACCCTCATCTTTTACTCTTTCCCCACATCTCTTTATTGGAATATAGTCAATAAAATGCATAATCATCGAAGTTATGAAGTCATGCATGACCAGATTCATGGCCTTCATCATGTGAGCTACATAATTTGTCGCCCCTGCAAAAATGTAAACATACATACAAGGCCTAGTGGAGTCTTCATAATAGTAATGTCGTTGCTCTAAGTTGCTAATTGAAACTAGTCATACCATGAATACAAATTGCCCATTGAGTAGATGGAATGTCCAATGAATGCTTCACCAAACTCATCTACTATAGGTCATGTGCCTATAGTTCTAGTTTGACTTCATTCATAGGTTGCAAATGCTTAGTGAAAGGGAGTTTCCCTTTCTTCTTCGGTACCCAAAACCACGTATCCCAATATGGCCTTAATGATGGTTCTAAATTTTGCATGGATATCTTTTTCTTTAGTAGTCTCATTGATGCAGATAAATGAGATTTTTGAAGTGGTATAGGTCAAGCATTGCATGGAATATGTGGCATTGTGAAGATGATCATTGGAGACACTTGTTTTGGATCTATGATACCTATCTCATGTGGTAAATGAGCGAATGCTTTCTCACGTCTCTTGATAACTTCTACGAATATTTCTCTTTTTTCTATAAGAAATATTTTCTCACTATATTTTATTTGCTTAATTCTCTTTTCACTAAAGTGATGCCCTATCAGGTATTGTCTTCTCAACATAGGGTCATCAAATAGTCTCAAATATTTCTCATAGTTATCTCGTGTGATTTCCTTGTTAGTAGTCTTGTATTTTGTATTTACATTCACTTCATGTTCTTGAGAAAAATCAATATTCAAATCATATTCTTGAATAACACTCAGCATAATGATTTCGTTTTTTTCTTTTCTTGGAAGTGCTTTCTCAAGTTCTTCTTGAACACTTGAAATGCTATCAAACTCAATTATGTATTCAATCTTTTCATGAGGAAACATTTATCCTAGATTTTTATAAATTTTTCATATGATTTAGTAAACTTTATTGAATGTTTTTTTCAAATCCAGTAACTTGAATATAGAAGAATATACATAAAACTGTGCAAACTATGTAAAGAGTCTTGTGGACATCAAACCATTCTCCCTTAGTAGTGTACAATCATCGCACTCACAATAATAAGAGTTTATTGGGTGTTTTCTCAGATTCTTCTTGTTCTCTACCTGATTCAGGGAGAGCATCATGACTTACAAGGAGTTCAAGTCAGATATCAATTAGATTCTTGCATAAGCACATCCATTATTTATTGCCTTTATTTCCATTCACATTTTTGTTGTGAATGGTTGTCCAAGAATAGCCTCCTACAAACAATTGTCTTGGACAAAGAATTGTAATCCGTCAGAAACTCCCCAATCATCATAGGCACAAAAGCACAAGCTCCAAGTAAACCTTCGGATCCAATATCTTCCATCCTCATCCTTGAGTCATGTTCCTTATCTATTGGCCATCAGAATTCATGATACAACCTCTTAGGTATCACATTTATATGTAATCTTGAGTCAATCAAGGCCAAAACAAAATAAGAATCTCTACCATTCCAAAATCCAACTTATACGTCTAGTCCCTCTCTTGCGTTGAACTTATTATAATCACTCTCAGATTCTCTTTTCTCATCATCAGGTATGATCATTCCAAGAGAGTTTTTGTTCACTTGACATATTCCAATCTCTTCATCTTCATTATCCAAGAAGTCACTCAAGGCAACTACTTCATTCATTGCTTGAGTGTGTTTAGATGTTTCTCTTGTCTTTATATCTTCAGGTAATAGAAAGCTCTTTTTCTTAATTTGTCTAATGAAATTGTCTTTGAGCTCATGCTTTGCAATTGAGAAGACATGTTCCAAAGACATAGTTACGTAACTCTTTAGTAAAAGGGTTTACAATCTTCTTTATGTTATTCTTTTTTTCAAGTTCTGAAATTAGTACAACCTTTGGAGATTTTATCTTCTTTTTCTTCTCACTTTCTTGAATATTTTTTGCCTTTTTTCGTAGGCTCTTCACACTTTTCATTTACTACTTTTGTTTCTTGATTTTTAGTTGGTTTTTTGTGAGATTGATTATTCTTGATTCTTTTCTTTCCCTCCCTTACTTCCTTTCTTTTTGCCTTTTCTTTAGAAGCAATAGGCTCCTCAAAGTGGAATCTCTTCTTTCAATCTTTGTACTTTTCTTACTCATCTTTGCTTTGCCTCCTAGTCACTCTTCTTTTTTGCTCTACCTCATCCCGCATCTAGTCTCTTCTCCTCTTAATCTCAACATTAGCAATATGTGGGTAGACATAAATTTGATCCACAAGAGACTTGCAAGTGGTCTTTTGCATGATCACATCTATGGCTATCACTAGAGCTTCAATTCAATAGTTCTTTTGAGTATGTGACCCAATCTCTTCTTCATATCCTATGTCTGGTGGCTCAAACTAGGCTAATCATGTACTAGCATCTATGTTTGACATATTTTCATATAGTTTCTTCATTCTTGCCTTTCCCCTATTTATAGTTAGAGGAAGCACGGTCCTGAAGTCACAAAGTTTCTTGTCTATATCTATTACTAACTAGTGTTCTCTTGTCTACTTTATCTCTTCCCATGTAAAGAAAATTATTCTTCTGCATCAAATGAGACACACCTTTTTTCTCCGGTGCTTCAAAATTCAAGAGTTCCTCGTCTATCATATGGACCAATATTTCTTTGATGCATGGGATGAGCTTATAGTAAAGGATTCCATTGAGCAAAGGGCTCCACTATATGTGCAATCTAAGGCATCATGTATCCTTGTATATTCCTCATTGGCATAGCATTTCTTTGTAATGGATCTATATAACTAGTGCCACACTTACCAAGAGTAGGGTCTTTAAATCCAATAGAGTACACCTTATTGTGTAAGCTAGCCATATCTTTTGATAGAGAAGCTTCCTTCATCATAACATTCTCAATTTACTTGTTAAGAATCCCTAATTTTAACTCCAATCATGTTTGAGATGTGATGCAACATTATCCTTAGCTAAGGTTGTAGAGACATTTGGACCCACTAGAACAAGTGTCTCCCTTTGCTATAATGTAGCAGTGTCTACTACCCTATCCTAAAGGATAGCCTATTGTTGCCTCATCTATGCAGCTACCTCTACCTCTTTTCTAATGATTACACATTCTTCAATAAGCTCGAACCTCTTTCCTCTCTCTTGAATCCTTCTCTCAACTTTGGTCCTATCTTCAAGACCTAAATAAAATCACTAGTTCATGCTTTAAAGAGTCTAGATTAGCTTCTTGAAGTTGAGAAAATCTCCTCACAAACCCATTCAATACATGTGTCAAAGATGATGTGGGTTTCGGGTAATCGACCCATCGTGAAAATCCCTTTCTATTATGCTGACTAAAATCTTCTAGATAGAAGAGTTTATGTAATTCATTTCTAAAATCTATCCAACTTTTCTACATATATAAAGATGGATGTCAAAATCAATCATGAAACGAACTGTGCAAAGAAATGAGTTAACATCTCTTTAGGTAGTCCATGGATTTGAGCTTGGTATACCGATGTTCGGCATACCGACGGTCTACATCGGTGTCGGTAAGACCCTCAGAAGATTTGGTAATACCGCTTAGCCTTGGAACAACTGCGTCGGTATAAGCATCAGTATGAGCATCGATAAGTCACTAGAAACTACCGATGCCCATACCAATGCTTATACCGATGCTCAATTTTTAACCGGGCCCACGAGCAAACATTCCACATTTCGAGCGTTTTGAACTAAGATCTTCGACTATCGACTTTGCGCACAGCGAACGACATATCTCTATTTGTCAGTGTTTCTCTCTTTCTCTCTCTCTCTCTCTCCTTCCCCCTCTCTCTCTCTCTTTCTCTCCTTCCCTCTCTCTCTCTCTCTCCCCCCTCCCTCTCTCTCTTTCTCTCCACCTCGCTCTCTCTCTCTCTCAGTAGATCTAAGCACACCTCTATCTTTCTAGATCTGAAGTTTTGGTAAGTATATCGCACATACTGTAGCACTCTTTTTTCTTTCTTTATGTTTTTGCTTTTTTAATATCTTCTCTCTTTAATTTTGCAATAGATTTTGGATCAAATCTTTGGAAATTCGATGAAAGACAACTTCAAGTGGACTTTGACGACCAAAAATCAAACAATTACATCCATATAAGTGATTGTTTTGTTTTCGACTGACACAGAGAGAGAGAGAGAGATACATATACATACACACTGACATATGTATAAACAAACACATGCATATCCATACACACATACAAACGTGCATATGCATACACACATGCATATGCATCCACACAATGCATATGCATACACACATACACAATGCATATGCATACACACATTCATATGCATACAAACATGCATATGCATACACACATGGATATGCATATGCATACACATGCATATGCATATGCATACAAATGCATATGCATACACACATGCATATGCATACACACATGCATATGCATACACATGCACATGCATACACACATGCATATGCATACACACATGCATATGCATACAAATGCACATGCATATGCATACACATGCACATGCATATGCATACACATGCATATACATACACATGCATATGCATACACATGCATATGCATACACATGCATATGCATACACATGCATATGCATACACATGCATATGCATACACATGCATATGCATACACATGCATATGCATACACATGCATATGCATACACATGCATATGCATACACATGCATATGCATACACATGCATATGCATACACATGCATATGCATACACATGCACATGCATATGTATACACATCCACATGCATATGCATACACGCATTCACATGCATATGCACACACAAGCATATATATATATGCATACACACATGCATATGTATATGCATACACACATGCATATGCATAGACATGCACATGCATATGCATACACATCCATATGCATACACATGCATATGCATACACATGCATATGCATATGCATACACATGCATATGCATATGCATACACACATGCACACATGCATATGCATACACACATACACACATGCACACATGCATATGCATATACACATGCATATGCATACACAGAATGCATATGCATACACACAAATGGATATGCATACACACAAATGCATATGCATAAACACAAATGCATATGCATACACACAAATGCATATGCATACACATGCATATGCATACACACAAATGCATCGAAAAACAAACATGCATATGCATACACACATGCATATGCATATGCATACACACATGCATATGCATATGCATACACATGCATATGCATACACATGGATATACATACACATGCATATGCATACACATGCATATGCATATACATGCATATGCATACACATGCATATGCAATATATGCATACACATGCATATGCATTATATGCATACACATGCATATGCATATGCATACACACATACACACATGCATATGCATACACACATACACACATTCACACATGCATATGCATACACATGCACATGCATATGCATACACACATACACACATGCATATTAATATGCATATACACATGCATATGCATACACATGCACATGCATATGCATACACATGCATATGCATACACATGCATATGCATACACATGCATATGCATACACATGCATATGCATACACATGCATATGCATACACATGCATATGCATATGCATACACACATGCACACATGCATATGCATACACACATGCATATGCATACACACAATGCATATGCATACACACAAATGCATATGCATACACACATGCATATGCATACACACAAATGCATATGCATACAGACAAATGCATATGCATACAGACAAATGCATATGCATACAAACATGCATATGCATACACACATGGATATGCATATGCATACACACACGCATATGCATATGCATACACATGCATATGCATATGCATACACACATACACACATGCACACATGCATATGCATACACACATGCATATGCATACACACATGCATATGCATACACACAATGCATATGCATACACACAAATGCATATGCATACACACATGCATATGCATACACACATGCATATGCATACACACATGCATATGCATACACACAAATGCATATGCATACAGACAAATGCATATGCATACAAACATGCATATGCATACACACATGGATATGCATATGCATACACACACGCATATGCATATGCATACACATATGCATATGCATACACATGCATATGCATACAGATGCATATGCATACACATGCATATGCATACACATGCATATGCATACACATGCATATGCATACACATGCATATGCATATGCATACACATGCATATGCATACACATGCATATGCATACACATGCATATGCATATGCATACACACATACACACATGCACACATGCATATGCATACACATGCATATGCATACACATGCACATGCATATGCATACACACATACACACATGCACACATGCAGATGCATACACATGCAATTGCATATGCATACACACATACAGATGCATATGCATATGCATATACACATGCATATACATACACATGCATATGCATACACATGCATATGCATACACATGCATATGCATACACATGCACATGCAAATGCATACAAACATGCATATGCATACACACATGCATATGCATACACACATATACACATACACACATGCACACATACACACATACACACATGCACACATGAGCACATGCACACATACACACATACACACAATGCATATGCATACACACATACACACAATGCATATGCATAAACACATACACACATACAGACAATGCATATGCATACACACATACACACATGCGTATGCATACACACATACACACATGCACACATGCACACATACACACATACACATGCATACACACATACACACATGCACACGTGCATATGCATACACACATACACACATGCACATATGCATATGCATACACACAAAGGCATATGCATACAAACATGCATATGCATACACACAAATGCATATGCATAAAAACATGCATATGCATACACACATGCATATGCATACACACATGCATATGCATACACACATGCATATGCCTATGCATACACACATGCATATGCCTATGCATACACACATGCATATGCATATACACATTGGATCAGATGGGATCTTCACATTGGATCAGATGGGATCTTCACATTGGATCAGATGGGATCTTCACATTGGATCAGATGGGATCTCCACATACACCTTGGGGAGGACATGACCATGATGACTTCAAAATATATCACATACGTAATGGAGCTTCAGTCATGGATGCAGCTGGGAAGTCAATACGTTAGCACATTCGACAACTTTTCTCCATAGAGTTTGGACCTTCTATAATGCTAAAATGGAGCGAACAGGATAGGGATTCTAAAAACAATATCACAGAATCGATATATGAAGAGTACCGGCCAGCACTTGGGGATCCTATTGTCAGTTCGGAATGGATTCAGCATATGGAATGCGAGGTGATGTGTCATCGACCGTCCGAAGCTCGCGATGATTTTAGGGCAGGCTTACCAAAGACTGTGTGGTTAGATCTTAAAGAGTGGGAATCGATTCAGGATGAGCAACAACATACTCCTAATCGATATCGTCAAAAGAGAGATGCGGCGGCCACTCATTTGGATACAGTTGGAACGTCGCATTTAGGTAGCCACGGATATGGCAGTATACGTTGCCAATTTGTAAGTATCATGTTAATTATTGAATTTTTTTGTGTTCTACACATCATGTATGTTCATCTAACATTTTGCATATTTATTATAGCAGTTGGCAGTGGGTCGTTCTCCGGCGCGAACCGAAGAATCTTACGGATATCGTCATGGATTTGCTGCACTATTGCAAGACTTAGAGGGACGTGGTGCAATCATTTCGTTGGAGAATATTCTATGATTAGGTAGACATATAGCTTGGTTTCATATTTTTAGTTGTTGTTTATAAATGTCATGTCAATTTGTCTCATTTTACACATGCTTTGTTGCAAGATTGTAGGTGTAAATGTTTTGATCCCTTTACGTATATAATTTGCCACAATTTTGTATTACACTCCTATCTGGCAATGATGTAGTATAATTTTGTATTCGCTTCCTATATGGAAGTGCCTTTTCACATTGCCACAATTTTGTATTACACTCCTATGTGGAAATGATGTACCATAATTTGGTAGTCAATTCCTATATGGAAGTGCTTTGTCACAGTCTTGTACATCTTTCATTTATGGAATATACAACTTTTTGTACATGATTCATGGTTCATTTTTGCTCATATAAAATCAGATTTTGGTTGCCATTAGAGTACATAACACATGTACTCGGCTCAGAGTTGGGCAGAGTGTATTGTCTTTTGCTAAAAAACATCATGTTGTAGCAATAGACAACACACTCTGCTCAAAAACATTTGTGTAGATATGGTCGTCGGTATGGGCATCGGTACGCCCAGCAGAGTCATTGGTATGGGCATCGGTACACCTAGCAGAGCCGTCGGTATGAGCGTCGGTATAGCCATCGGTATTACCGATGCTTATAGTGATGCCCATACCGATGACCATACCGGTGTTATGTTTTTGATGCACATACTGACCGTAACACTGATGTCGTGGAAAAATTATGTCCGTTCATTTTCCTCGGTAGCAGTCTTTGTATACCCTCGATATGTTGTAGTGAAAGAATCTCTCTTTAGTCCTAGATCAACTATCTTAGCAAAATCTACTTCTAAGGCCAAAGTGTGTGTGAAAATCTCAAGTCACTCGATTTCCTTTCTTCCTTTGATCTAGCTTAAATTACTTTTGCTTGATTTCATCAACTTAATTCATTTCATTTCTTTGATTGATATTATCTTGTTCTCTTCTTTGGTTAAACTTGATTTGTTTGCTTTTTCCCTTTTATTTTAATTTTCTTAGATTGATTTAGACAAATTCCTTTTTTTTGCTTTTGAATTACTTGTTGTTAATTTTTTTTTTAATTTACAAAGAGTCTTCTAGATTTTAATGATATTTTAGATTTTTACGTTTCTGTTCTTTCAAAGAAGTCTAACTAAGCCACGATAGGAGGAACTTTCTAACTAAATAACAATTGAAAAGAGGGCTTGATATGTTTAAACTAGTACAAGATATGAGTTGTCAAACTTAGACAACAAAATCGATGTTTCTTTTTATGTGCATGAAAACAATGCAGATATTAAAAGAACTTAAAAATTGAATACTTGATATATTTGATCTGAAGTCTAGGTTCAATTTTATGTAGTGAAAAATATATTTACATTTATTTTAAGAAAATCCTAACTATAAGAAATTCTAAAGTATGAAAGTGGTTTTCTATCTTCTGAAGGCATGGCTGGTGTGTCAAGGATTTGCTACCACCAGGGCAACACCTTCAGCTTCACATCGGGTTCAGTTTGTGGGAGAGACGGATCATCATAGGGACAATCATAGCATTAGATTAGCCCTTTGGGTGTGTCCTCCTATGTAGAGAGTAGCATTTTCACGTTGGGCGATTTCTTAGGGATAGTTTGCCAAGCCTCACATGTGCTTCATAGGTAACAACAAAGCACATGGAAGAGGGAGTACGATCATTATGGATAAACTTGGTTAGAGGGGTAGAATTGGAAGTAGGTTTGGGCAAGAGGAATTCCTAAACAAATGAAGTCATGCAACTAACTACCACACTTCAAGTAAGAAATAAAATGGAATGGTAAATAGTCATATATTTATCAACTATGTTGTCATCCATGGGTAATATAGAATGCATGGGGTAGATTCCCAATACAGACTAAATGAGATCAAAATAGAAGATCGTTGAAACACATAAGGATCATAAGGAGAAACTCCACTAGAGTGTGAATAGTAATAAGTAGTCCTTGCATCAATCTTTTATGCTACAAGGCCAAAACGACGTTCATTTTACTTCTCTTCAAATCTTTAACTTTTTTTCAAAGAAGATCATGAAAAAAAAACTTTGGTAGAGAGAGGAAAAATTCAAATACCCCTTCTAGAAAAAATTAACCTTTGATTTTATTATTGATACTTTGAACTGATTTGCTTTCTGATTTTTGTTTCTTTTTTTATTTCTTATTATATTTTTCCATTTTTCTATTGACTACTCTTTTTTGTTTACTTACATAATTCTTTTTAACGATATCTCATTTGGTTTAGTTTATATTTCTAGATTTCGTTTTACTTAAATTATTTAAATTTTTTCACCAATATTTCTATTTTTTTATATATCTTTTTAGTTAAGATTTAATTTTTCTCAAAAGTAAGTTTGGCAATTGCCTATTCTTCCAAGGTTTAATTAATAGTAAAAATAGTTATACAAGAGAACATGCGAAGTAACCATAGGACCCCCCAAATCCCACAAAGAAAGGGTTGCCTATGCATTTCTAGAGGACTTTAAAAAGAGGTTTGATAATCCTCTCGTCTCCCCTAGTGTGGGGCCCACTTGCTTTTAATATTGTTGTTCTCTAGGAAAAACACTTCATGATGTCTACAAGGTAGGGGCTTCTTACAATTGGGAGTTCTTTTGCCTACAAGGAAAAGATATTCCTTGATCAACAATTCTTTAGGAGGCTTTCCACAGTTGGAAGCACATCTCTCTTTTGAGATATTCCAAAGGGTCTGACCTCTTATAGCATTCCACAATGTTGAGGAACATTCGATCGCTTCATCTAGCAATGCTTGTTTCCAATTTATTTGTCCTTGTCGCAACATGATTCTTCCAAAATTCTTCCAAAAAAAAATAGACTTGGGGCATGAAAAGAAGAGGTGTGCCAAATCCTCATTGCCACATAAGCATCGTTTGCACCAAGGGGGAACCCTACAAATTTTGTTAGCTTTAATTTAATAATTATGTTCTTTATTTAATTGAAACCATTTGTTGTTATCTACTCACAACTTGGTTGATAAAGGAAAACAAAAAGTGATTGAGCATCATATGTGCTTAGATGAAGAATATGTTGATCGTGATGATCAGGATACTCTAGTTATCAAAAATAATGCCCTAGAGCTTCCGCATGACCAGCTTGGGGAGAAATTTGTTATACGGTCATGGGCCTAGACCTACTTTGGATACCTTATGAGCTTGGATTAAATCTAACTAAGAGTTTAAAGGTTTGTTTGTGAGGCATATTCAATATTTACCAAAGGATTATTTTTTGTTTCACTTTGAAGAAGCCCTAAGTGCCTCGAAAGTCATAAGTGAGGGGTAGTGGTTAATTAAGAACACACGTATTTCATTCTTTAAATGGTATGTTGGTTTTAACCCAAGGGGACCTAAACCAACCAAGGTTCTTCTATAGGTTGAGTACCCTGATTTATGAGTAGATTATTATCCTTTGATTTATAGTTTAAAATTCGTTGATTATTAAGGACTCTGATGGTAAGTGCCTACATGAGCAAAAAAAGGTATACAGGAATTGACCCAATGCTTGTTTTAATTGTTAAAAGAAAGTTCATTTAACTTAGGATTGTCCCCTCTTGACTCAAAAAGAAAAAGAAGAACAAGACATGGCTAAAGAAAATAAAGCCAATATTGGTCCTTGCGGCCATACTACAAGTAGCCCCATGCCCTCAAATAAACCTATAAAAAAAGAAACAAGGTAAACCTATCAATATTTATGATCTTTTGTTGGAAGAACTAACTAACCATTTCAAAGTTGGGATAGAGAAGAGCACTCATGTCAAAGAAGACCTAGATCCCAATGCTTTAACAAAGGATTAAACTGGTAATGATGATATTCATGTTTTTATGAATATTCATGTTAGTAATGAGGAAGAGGGTTGACTCAAGTGCAAAATAAAATAAACAGAAAACTCTAACATTACTACAAATTCATATGAAAAGTCCTTTTTTTGTATGTACTAATGATTGTCTAAAACAAAGTGATAATGTTTTCTTGCAAGAACTAAATAAACTTTGATAAAAAATTGATCAATGAGTTGACTCAAAATGGTGAAACCTAAGATGATGTAGAAATGTATGACACTAAGGAGCTCAAACCCTCATAGCATAGTACTCTCAAGAATAAAAGAAAAGACCCTTTGAGGGTCTCAATTTCTTTGTCCAAGCCCATTAGAAACTATAGAAAATAATGGTTTTATCAAGTTCTATTATCTTTCTATGACTAACGTGCATGAACTCATCTCTACTATATTTGACACTTGTATGTTGAAAATTTTGATCATGCAAAGATTTTTCAGGAGGATTCCTCATGATGGTATTTGTACCCATGATTTTAAAGATCTAGTTGGATGATATCACTACTGAAAATGTCACCTGTTTTGTCTATGGGGCTTATATGCAGTGCGTGTTTGCTTCTGGTTCTCATATTAAGGTCCTTGGGCTCATCTTTGTGGCTATTGAAATTAGGGTGGAGTTATAGGGAGACTTCATAAATAGTCTCAATGAGGTAGTGACTGTATGAACTCCTTCCTAATAAGCATCATACTAAGGTTGCTTCTTTCCTGTCGGCGAACATGTATTTTATTATGGTGTTTCAAGCTATTGTTTGTACTATCACCCTTTCTAATAATAGTATGTTGAAAAAGATGCTCATTCAAGATTCCAATGGTAATATCGTGGTCATGTTGATGATTTATAATAATCATGTTTATTTCTATTGTGTCTTTCACTCTAGTATTCATGTTAAGGCTCCTGTTATTAAAGAGATGCACAAACAATTACTACAAAGAGACATAATAGAAATTCTCAAGGAAGGTTACTGCCTAAGTTGCTCAAGCAAGAGTATTGTGGAACATTGCTAGAAATGTTGATATGTTCCAAAAGCTTCTTGCCATCTATGGATGTGTTGGATACTATCTTCATATCTGGCTATGTTTCTCATTACTCACATTAAGCTATTGTCCCTTAACACTAAAGGGTTGACTAACCCTACTAAAGCTTGCAGTATGTGCATGAAGGACTTGAGCCTCTATCATGACTTTCTATATTTGCAGGAGATTAGAACTAAAGGATTAAACCTTATAAAAAATATTGCCAGTTTTTCTTCCTCTCATTCTTGGCATCACACTCGCCATGATTATGGCAAAGGTGGGGCTGTGATTGGAGTCCATGCAGGTTTGGGTCATTGAGTTGAGAACCGTGTATGGTTCTAATAATAATGTTGAAAGAACTAAGTTTTGGAAAGAGCTTTTTGATTTTGAGGGAGATTTGCTTATAATGGGGGACTTTAATATGGTGGCTCATGCCAAAGATAGAATTGAGAACAAAAATAGTGTTATTTTTGGCAAAGAGAGGTATGGTTGGTTCAATCTCATTAATCACAAGAATCTTCTGGACTTCACTCACACTACTATGACTTGGACAAATAGAAGTAGGGACTAGTTTTTGGCTCCTAGATTAGATAAAGGTTACTAGAATGCTAATGAAGTTCATGACTTTTGGCAAATCAAGATTGATTGTGACTTTTCCTTTAGTTTATCTAGCAATCCTCCCCTAATTATCAATTTTGTAAAGAATAACCCTAGCTCTAGGGCTACTTGGCCTCACATGGATGCTTCTCTATTAAAACTCCCTTAGGTTATTACTAAAACCAAAAGCATTTTTCCCCACTACTTCAATACCATTGCTTCCCCCCTTCTAGCTTGGGGAAAGTTTGTTAGAGATGTGTAAATGCTTTTCGCCCATTACAAGAAGCTTGCTTAGAAAATTAGGGATGATAAAAGAATGATGACTTCAAAAGAGATGGATAATTTTAAAGAAGATGTTTATAACAACCCTAGTTATTGTTGTAGGATCATTCAGCTTCATGACAAGTTGAGATAGGAAGACTATATTTTTGCTCATGGATCTCTTGTTGCCTCAAGAGAATTTCGGGTACAGAAAGCAGATAGACCCAACAAAGACATGTTTGAATTGTTTAAAAAGAACAAAACTAAAGATTTCATCCTCATATTGAAAAAAGAGTTCAGGTGGACATGCTATCATTATTGAGAAGAATCTACAAGGGGCGGTTAGCTTCTCTACTAATGTTTTTTTGTGCCTCCGAAGTAGGGGAGGATGTCTAGAGAGCACAAGCTCTTGTTTCTCCTAAAAGGAAGAAAATGATTTCTACTGGCTTTGCCTCATTGGATCTGCCCCTCTCTGCCAATGAGGTCAGAGAAACCATTGGTAAATTGAAACTATGCAAGTCTCCTGGTCTTTAAGGGAAAACTAATGAGTTCTTTATTATGTGGAGGGATTTTTTGACCCCTCTAATTCTCTTGGTGTGGCAAGATGCTGTGAAAAAAGGTTCTCTTTTTGCCTCCATTAATAGTGGAGTCATCAAAACTATTCACAAAAAGCGATCCAAGGATGACTTGAAAAACTAGAGACCGATCTCTTGTTTGACTTCTATCTACAAGATTTTTTTCCTCCATCTTGGCTAGAAGACTTAGCCCCATTATGAACTCTATTATAATGCCTAAGCAAAAAAAGTTTTATTAGGGGGAGATTCATTTTGGATGCTATCCTTTCCTTGTGCAAGCGCATGCATTATTCTAGTGAAAGTAAACAGGATTATTGTTTTTTTTAAGATTGACTTTTATAAAGCTTATGATAGAATGGATTGGAACTTTATTCTCTAGTCCTTGCATGATATTAGTCTTGGGAGGGGTTTTATCAAGTTTCTGAGTACTTCATTTAGGAATGCTTACTGTAAGGTTGCTATGAAAGGTTATGTCTCTTCTCCTTTCAAACTTCAAAGATCCATTAGACACGATTGCCCCTTAGCCTCCTTGCTTTTTACTATCAGCAATGATTCCCTTGGTTGGCTTATTAATGATTGTACAGAATCTAATGAGATTTGTGGTATTGATATCCTAATGCCCCCACTCAACTTCTTTTGCAAACGTTTGTTGATGACACAAATATGATTACGAAAGCCAATCACTTGTATGCTTCTAATTTCTTGAAGTGTTTGGATTTTCTTTGTATTGCTAGTGGATCTCAGCTTAATCATAAAAAAACTTCTTTTAGATCTTCTAACGCATGTATTCCTCGATGTATTGTTGATCTTGGTTGGGACATTATTCAGGATGGTGACATTTTCAGATTATTGGGCTTTCCTATGGGCATTGAATTACCTTTTTGTTAAAGATGGGAGTGGGTGGTGTCTAAATTTAGATCAAAGGTTTTCAAATGGATTTCTCTTCAACAAAGTTTGTCTCATAGTTTCGTTCTTAAATCATTACATCCTGTCCACTATTATCTACTTTCTATCTTGTTGGTTGCCAAGCATAAGCGAGCTACAGTAGATTATCACCTTTTCTAGGAGATTCCTGTGGGTGGTGATTGTCATGGATCCTGTATTCGTAAAGTTGCTTGGAAAATTTTTTGTATGAAGAAGGAGGAAGGTGGGCTTGGGAGTTGTGTCCTTTTAAGGTGGCTCAGCAATTGTTTGGTGAGTGGATCCTTAGCTTCATCACTTTTACTCACTTTTGGACATGTCTTATATAGAGAATTATTGGTAAGTTCTATGTGGAAGGTTCTAAAGCTTAGAATAATTATGATCTTTGGAACTTAATTTGTACTCCTCATGTCTTTGTTCCTACTTGTAGCAGATTGACATGTAACATGTGGAGATCTTGGATGGTTATCAAAAAAGATTATTTTGCTATTCTTCCTTTTTCCATTAACTTTCGCTTTTATCTGTAGGAATGTCCTTGCACTGGCTAGATTGCTCATGAGCGAGATGAACCTTTAAGTATCATTAAGAATATATGTAGAAAGAAGGGTTTTCATAAGTTTGTTGATATGTACCATAATGGAAGTATTGTTAATAATCATTGCATCTCTAACTTAGACTTTTTGTTTGTGGCTTGTAAACAAGCTTTGCCGAAAGTGAAAGCTTTGATTGATGTTAAGTATGGTGCTTGCTCTAGCTGCAAATACATTGACATCACCGAAGTTTCCCATGGCATCTATAAGAAGTACAAGAAACAATCTACATGTTTCTTTGCCTTAGTCAAGAGACTCAATCAAAGGTGGATACTCAATCGGACACCTAAACAATGGAGATATAGGTTTCAGGCCAATTGGGCTTTCCCTATTGCCTTGAAGCATTGTATTTTATAGTGGCTTATTATACATAAAAGGAGTGTGGATAGGTAAGAAGGCCAAAATCAGAAACATTAGCAATGGGGAGTGTTACTTTTGTGGCAAGGAGGAAGATCTTGCCCACCTCTTCATCAATTGTACCCATGCCCAAAGATTTGTGGTCTTGTCAAAAAGTGTTGTGTTGTTGGTGTTTACAATCTCATATTCAAAGAGATTGTTTTGGGTTCCTACAATAGCATGGATCTCTTGTGGTGGTAGTTGTGGAGATTCCAGATCCTCTCGCGCATATGGTCTGATAGAAATCAGGCCATTTTCCAAAGAGGCGAGAATGACTTTCTTATAAGTTGCAGAAAGGAACTCAAATCAGTTGCTTTGTACTATATCTATTAACATTACTCTTGACAAAAATTTCACACTTAGAGATCTTTTGGTAAAAAAACTAAAGCTAACAGTTGGAGAACTTCTCTCCTCCCTGCATTCAACTTTGAGAACCACTATGTCCTGGTCCTTATGATCTTGCCTTTTGTTCGTTTTTGTACCACATGGGTCATTTGATGTTTTGAGGTGGCAGCTTGCCCTGTCCACAGTTGTAACAGTGTTTCATTAATTTATTTATCTTAGTCTTCTGAAAGCAAATACATTATATACAGTTGCATTAATAGAAAATAAATAAATAAATGAAATAAAAAACCTAATCGAACCGTCTCTCTCTCTCAACCGCGAAACTGATCAAAGCAGCAGCTCTCTCTCTCTCTCTCTCACACACACACACACACAGCGCCTGTCAATTTCCTGGCACCACCGAACATCTCTCTGCCTGCGTTCTCTGTTGTCGCTACAACACCGATTTTACAACAAATCTCTCTCTCTCTCTCTCTCTCTCTCTCTCTCTCTCTCTCTCTCTCACGCGCACACACACACCCCGCTGTGCCGACTCTCTCTCCTGCGATCATTACCGGCAGCGCCGACTTGGTCCGTTCCTCTCTCTCTTTCTCTCTACACCGCATCCCCCCGCCCCCCCCCCCGGCCCGTCGTGTCGCTGCTCATCAGTGATGAGCGTCGGATCTACGGGTTGTGTGCAGATGGCTTTTGTCCTCTGGATTCAAGAACACCGTATGTGTGCAGGGCATAACGCATCCATTCTATTGACCGTAGTTGTCCAAAATGACGGAGCACTAGATCGGAGGGGTGGACTTCCGATTGCAGAATCTCTCTCTCTCTCTGTGTCTCTCTCTCTCTCTACGCGACCGTCTTCTCTGGGAACTTTGTTACATCTTAGTGTACGCAGTATGAACTTCCTTTCTACCTAATAAAAGTCAACGTGAACTACAAAAGACTATGAGTTTCTATAAACACTCACTAATACCTTATTATCATTCAGCATTTCCAAAGGTGCAAGTATGTCTTAGTCCTTTGATACTTTTGAGTAATAAACACAACCAAAAAGTTCAAAAGCCAAATGGAAAATTACGTTCATTAGCATTATAAGTGTACGAAAAGTCTCGATGAAGTTAAACAACACGACCAAATATTCACAATGTTCAAATGACTTCCAAAATACTTTTTATGTATTTCTCATTCTCTAAATGCAAGAGATTGCCTGAAGCTAGGAATCTGAGGAAACCTGATTGCCTGAAGCTAGGAATCCGAGGAGGCCTTGACGACATGTACCTCACTTGCTCGAGGGAAATACTAATAAACACACAGTTCGTACTTGAATTATTCTCAAGAGGATTTATTGTTGCTGAAGGGAAGGTAACTATCGGTAATATACAAGCACGGAAACCCGCTATTTCAGAGATCTTCATAACACAAGATCAGTCCGATGGAAGGGAACTCTTCAGGAATCAGTCGCGCGATCACCATTGACGAGATTATCGACACCAGAGAGCACACGTGCTCCCTCGTTCGGGACTAGCGAATGGTCTGTGTCAGGGACATCAGCACAATAAACCTCAAGGGTGGTTAGAAACTCATGGATAGCGTGTGGTGGGATGTCCTGTCTACATACAGGACAACATGCGTGTGATTCGAACCAAATATTAAAGCAGACCACGTGAAATGGGTGCCCGCACGTAGGAAGTATCCTAACTCTGTCTTGCTGCTGAAACTGGCTCAGGCACATGACGCATTGATCGCCGCTACTTTGAGCGTCTCTAAAGCTGTTGTTGGAAGCAGTCGACGAGTGTAAAAGTCTGGTGCTGCGCCGATCGGGTGGTACCTTCTCAAAATGGCGATGATGGTTTTCAAAGTCAGGCAATCGTCTCAGACTTCTCTCCTCCAGGTCAGATTCACCCACCTCCAAAGTCACGGTCTGCCTTTGAGTGCTGACGACCGTCGCATTTGCACTGTCCGGTCTTCCTCCCTCCTCATGCGTCGGAAGGTCCGAAGAAGTACGTCCCGTGCGAATTATCCAGACTATGCATGACTTTAGCACATTGAAAAAGAATAAGGCGACGAAGGCAAGCCATACAGAGATGAATATGAAAGGAAGCGCATTGAGAAATCGTTCTTGGCCTGTAGTGAATTCGGAGTCCGACATATCGACTGGTCTGCAGGAGGTGCGCTTGAGAGTTCCTACGGGACTTGAGGATCCGAATGGAGACTACGGCACGCGGATGATTGGTAGCAAGTTTGCAACTATATATCGACCGAGACCATACATGTGATGAGAGATGTGTGCTTTCTCTCACACAAACATTTTCATTGTCGGGAACTCGGGAGCGTGGCTTACGGTCACAATGAAAAGCCATTTAGCATCTTTTAGTGTCGGGGAGAAACGGGAATCTTTAATTCATAAGATGTCTTCGTTTTTATTTTTTCTAGAAAACGAGATTGAATGAAATAAAAAAAGGACGAGAGATGTCATAGAAAGGGATCAAGGTAACTGCTGCAGTTGTGAAAGAAAGCCCTGAATTATTTATCGTTTGAAGCATAAGAGTTTTCTTTTTGTTTTTTGAGAAAAGGTCTTTAAATTATAAACAAGGAATGTATATATGTTTTTCTTCTCTTTTTCTTTTGACATTGAATGAAACTCTAAAACGAAATATAGATCTCATAGTACGGGAATAAGGCGACCCATGAAAGAATTTTAAGAGCGTAAGAAGATTTTACAGATTTCATAGGTGCGGAAGGCAGCGCTAATGATCCTGATTCTTTGAAGCTTAGAGAAGGAGATTGAATTAAAGAATTAAAAAAAAAGTGTCCATAAGTGGATAAGTCAACACCTAAAAATGTGGAGGAAATCGGTGATTCATTCTGACTCTTACGTTTACAAAAGTTCAATGATGGACTCAGAGAAGTGAGGACTTCTCAAACTTAGGTCAGATTTACAGTACCAAGAAGCGCTTGTCGTCAGCCACCTGAAGGCAAGTTTTCTACATCAAAAAGATATAAGGGATATGAGGACAAGAAGATTGATCTTTTTTTTTTTAAATGGAGATTCAGTCAAAGCCTGCTCCCCCGAGCTTCAACTTTGAAAGTGCAATTGTACAAGTGAATGGGCAAAGTACCTGTAGGACCCCTTGTATCCCACAAAACAAGGGTTAGAGAAGGTTGCAACATCACAACTCGTTTAGCTGACCAAAGCCATACATGTTCAGCCCAGGGCTTGAACCCTGGACCTCCACCTCAAGAGGCCAAAACTCAGCCAATTGCCCTAAGGGACGTGGACTAGAAGATTGATCTTTCAAGACTCTAGCAGTTGAAGAGGTTAATAGAGGGCAACATTTGTGTGTCTGAAACTATCTCTTTTACCTCCAAGTTTTGAGGATATCCCTCAAGATTTTTCTGAGCAATGCAAGACATCCTCTGGATTCTTCTAACGCTTACGCTTACCCATCTTCACAACATGAAAAGTTTCTTTCTTGTTTCTTTTTTTCTTTCCTCCTTTTAACTTTGCATCAACAAACATTTTACATTTTGAACAGGAACCTTCGCTTTAGCAGAACATGGAGTCGAAAATATTCTTCTCTGTTAAAGCCAAGGGGCATGCATTGTTTCGTATCTTCTTACTGAAATAAAATTGAAAACCACCATACTTATGCTGGAATGTGGTAACTAATTATCATCATCTACATCCACCCTAATAGATGCAAGTGCCCAATGATGATATCCTATATGCTAACAGAAAGACAACCACTACAACATATCAAGGGTATACCGAGGCTGCTACTCAGGAAAATGAACGGGCATAATTTTTCCGCGACATCGGTGTCGCGGTTGCCGGTATGGCCGTTAGTATGCGCATTGGTATGAGCGTTGGTATAAGCATCGGTAATACCGGCGCTCATACCGACGCTCATACCGACGAGTGTACTAGGTGTACCGACACCTATATCGAGGACTTTGCTGGGCATACCAACACTCATACCGACAACCATATCTGCACAAATTTTTTGGGGCAGAGAGTGTTGTCTTTTGCTATAGCATGATGTTGTTTAGCAAAAGACATTACACTCTGCCCAACTCTAAACCGAGTACATGTGTTATGTACTCTAATGGCAACCAAAACATGATTTTATATGAGCAAAAATGAACCATGAATCATGTACAAAAAGTTGTATATTCCATAAATGAAGGATGTACAAGAGTGTGACAAAGCACTTCCATATAGGACTCGAATACAAATTTATGGTACATCATTTCCACATAGGAGTGTAATACAAAATTGTGGCAATGTGACAAAGCACTTCCATATAGGAATCGAATACAAAATTATAGTTCATTATTGCCACATAGGATTGTAATGAAGAATTGTGGCAAAGCATATATGTAAGGGGATCAAAACATTTACACACGCAATCCTGTAACAAAGCATGTATAAAATGAGACAAGTTGACATGACATTTATAAACAACAACTAAAAATATGAAATCAAGCTATAAGTTTACCTAATCAAAGAATATTCTCCCATGAAACGATTGCACTGCGTCCCTCTAAGTCTTGCAACAGTGCAGCCAATCCATGAAGATATCCATAAGATTCTTTGGTTCACGTCGAAGGATGACCCACTGCCAACTCCTATAATAAACATGCGAAATGTTAGATGAACATACATGATGTGTTGAACATAAAAAAATTCAATAATAAACATAATTCTTACAAATTGGTAGTGCATACAATCGTATCCATCGCTACCTAAATGTGACGTTCCAACCGTATCCAAACGTGTGGCCGTCGCATCTCTCTGTTGACGATATCGATTAGGAGTATGTTGCTACTCATCCTAAATCGATTGTCACTCTTCAACATCTAACCACACAGGCTTTGGTAAGCCTACTCTAAAAGCATCGCGAGCTTCCGACCATCGATAGGACATCACCTCGTGTGCCATATGTTGAATCCATTCCAAACTCACAATAACATTCCCAGGTGCTGGCCGGTACTCTTCATATATCATTTGTGTGATATAACTTTTGGAATCCCTATCCTATTCGCTCCATTTTAGCCTTACAAAATGTCCAAACTCTATGGAGCAAAGTTGTCAAATGTGCTGACGCATTGACTTCCTGGCTGCATCCCTGACCGGAGCTCCATTACGTAAGTGATATATTTTGGAGTCATCATGGTCATGCGCTCCCCAAGGTGTACATGGAGATCCCATCTGATCCACTATGAATGCATGTTTGTATGCATATACATGTTTGTATGCATATGCATGTTTGTATGCATATGCATGTGTGTATGCATATACATTGTGTGTGCATGTATGTATGCATATGGATGTGTATGTTTCTATGCATATGCATTGTGTATGTGTGTATGCATTGTGCATGTGTATATGCATATGCATTGAATATGTGTGTATGCATATGAATTGCATGTATGAATATGCATTGTGTGTATGCATATGGATTGTGTGTATGCATTGTGTATGCGTGTGTGCATTGTGCATGTGTGTATGCATTGTGTATGTGTGTAGGCATATGCATGTGTGTATGCATATGCATTGTGTGTGTGCATATGCATATGCATGTGTATGCATGTGCATGTGTATGCATGTGCATGTGTATGCATGTGCATGTGTATGCATGTGCATGTGTATGCATGTGCATGTGTATGCATGTGCATGTGTATGCATGTGCATGTGTATGCATGTGCATGTGTATGCATGTGCATGTGTATGCATGTGCATGTGTATGCATATGCATATGTATGTGTATATGCATATGCATGTGTGTATGCATATGCATTGTGTGTATGCATATACATTGTGTATGTGAGTATGCATATGCATTGTGTGTATGTGTGTATGCATTGTGTATGTGTGTATGCATATGCATGTTTGTATGCATGTGAATGTGTATGTGTCTATGTATATGCATGTGTGTATGCATATGCATGTATGTGTGTATGCATATGCATGTGTGTATGCATATGTATTGTCTATGTGTGTATGCATATGCATGTGTATGCATATGCATGTGCATGCGTGTATGCATACGCATTGTGTCTATGCATATGCATATGCAAGTATGTGTATATGCATATGCATGTGTGTATGCATATGCATTGTGTGTATGCATATAAATTGTGTATGTGTGTATGCATATACATTGTGCATGTGTGTATGCATTGTGTATGTGTGTATGCATATGCATTGTGTGTATGCATATACATTGTGTATGTGTGTATGCATATGCATTGTGTGTATGCATTGTGTATGTGTGTATGCATATGCATTTTTGTAAGCATATGCATGTGTATGTGTGTATGCATATGCATTGTGTATGTGTGTATGCATTGTGTATGTGCATATGCATATGCATGTGTGTATGCATATGCATTGTGTGTATGCATCTGCATTGTGTATGTGTGTATGCATATGCATGTGTGTATGCATATGCATGTATGTGTGTATGCATATGTATGTATCTGTGTATGCATATGCATGTTTGTATGCATATGCATGTTTGTATACATATGCATGTGTGTATGCATATGCATTCTCTATGTGTATATACATATGCATGTGTAGGCCTGTGCATGTGTGTATGCATATGCATGTATGTGTGTATGCATATGAGTTGTGTGTATGCATATGCATGTGTGTATGCATATGCATGTGTGTATGCATATGCATGTGTGTATGCATATGCATGTGTGTATGTGCGTATGTGTATATGGATATGCATGTGTGCATTCATACATATGTGAGTGTGTATGTATATGTATCTCTCTCTCTCTCTATGTCAATCGGAAAAAAAACAATCACTTACATCGATGTAATTGTTTGAAACGTGGTCGTGAAAATCCACTTGAAGTTTTCCTTCATCGAATTTCCAAATTTGATCCCAAAATCTCTTGCAAAATTAAAGAGAGAAGATATTAGAGAAGCAAAAACATAAATAAAGCAAAAAGAGTGCTACAATATGTGCGATATACTTACCAAAGCTTCAGATCTAGAAAGATAGAAGTGTGCTTAGAGAGAGAGAGGGAGGGGGAGAGAGAGAGAGGGGGAAGGAGAGAGAGACAGAGAAAGAGAGAGAGAAAGAAAGAGAGAAAGAGTGACAAAAAAAGATATGGTGTTCGTGTGCGCAAAGTTGACAGTAGATAGATCTAAGTTAAGAACGCCAAAATGTCGAATGTTTGCTCTTGGGCCGGGTTAAAAACTGAGCGTTGGTATGAGGGTTGATATGAGTATCGGTAATTTCCAATAAGTTACTGGTGCTCATACCGATGCAGTTGTTCCGAGGCTAAGCGGTCTCCAAAATATTTTGAGGGTCATACCGACATCGAGGTGGACCATCGGTATGCCGACCATCGGTATCCCCTTTGTATGTTGTAGTGAATACATTAACATTTGTGGTGATTTATTCCACTTCGCATATGTTCTTAATTAGTCAAAAGTTTGATCCCTCTCTAGTCATTATGGAGCATCTGCATTCTCTCCTTTAGTGTACTTCTATTAACCTTCTCCCATCAGGTAATTCATTGTTTTGAGTCTCCAAGCATTAAAGTTCTTCTTGTATAGCTTATCACTCATAAGGTTACTCATTTCATCAGCATTTTCCATTTTTGTAGCAATTCACAACAATACAAAACATGAGAAGGAGTACCTCTGCTGGAACACTCTCATCCTATGATGTGACATCTTGATCTTAGAAAACCACAATTTTCATGTATCAACATTACATAGAATCTCTTGAGATTGTGAATACACAATATTTGAGTGTTTGCAACTTGAATGAAACTAAGACTACTATAGTCTAACCTATTTTTTTGTGGGTTCCACGTCGTAGGCTCAAAATCGAGGTCAAGATGGCTTTACCTGAAATCAAAGGTTTGAGATCATATTTTGTAGCAATCGGAGATTGTTTGTGAAGCACCCATTTGGAGTTAGACATCTCTAGAAGCACGCGAACAGAATTAGGAAGAAGACGAAGCTTGGAACACAACACACAATACTAAATGTATTCCTAGAGAATGTACAAAGATAAGTAGCCCATTAGGGCAATAGGCATGTATACAAACCGAGGAAAAAAACCTCCTAAAGAGGAAAAAAGTACCCCGATGGTCCTAGAGTGTTCACAAACATCACTACCTAAATATATCAACAAATCCCCCCTGGGAGTGATGTGGTGAACAAGTAGTCGCACTCATGTATAAGGAAGTGCCAAGCTATGTGGAAATCACTCCACAAAAGGAAGTAAGCCCAAAACTTTGGGGAAAGCTTCAAATTTCTCCCTAGGCTAAGCCGTCGTGAAAAGGTCTGCAATGTTCTCATGTGTGGGCATATATGCCAAGCTGATCTCCCCAGCAGAGAACCTCTCCTTGACATAATGATAATGCACCTCAATGTGCTTAGTGTGTAGTACCCCTTCTCTTTTCCCTTTCTCTCTTTGTGGCATGTGAGCAGTGGGCAGAACCCACTGGCACTCTGAGCATGAAGTCCGAAAAAGATAGAAGAGAAAGAGATTAAAAGGAGAGCTCTCAGATGCCTTGGGCTGCATTGGGCTGCAGCTTCAAGGAATGTTCCATCCCATTTCATTTCCGGGCAGTTGTTGCTTTCACTTGTTGATTTCACTTTCATTGCCACCTTGGTTGATTTGTTTATCTCTCTCTATTTCTCTCTCTTCCTATTTCTCTCAGCTCCCCTCTGCCCCGCAAACCCCCCCCCCCCCTCAGCCTTCCCCGCAAAGCCCCCCTCTAACCCCCCTCAGCCCTCCCCGCAAGCCCCCTCACGTACCCTCTCTCTCTCTCTCTCTCTCTCTCTCTCTCTCTCTCTCTCTCTCTCTCTCTCTCTCTCTCTCTCTCTCTCTCTCTCTCTCTCTCTCTCTCCCCTCCCATCACTCCCGCAACCGCCCCCTCCAACTCCCCCTCACGTACTCCCTCTCTCTCTCTCTCTCCTCTCCCGCCCCTCCCCCTCACACCACCCCGCCCCCCTCACCTCACCCGCGCAGCCTAACACCACCCTCCCGCAACCGCCCTCTCCAACTCCCCCTCATGTACTCCCTCTCTCTCTCTCTCTCTCCCCTCCCATCACTCCCGCAACCGCCCCTTCCAACTCCCCCTCACGTACCCCCTCTCTCTCTCTCTCTCTCTCTCTCTCTCTCTCTCTCTCTCCCATCACTCCCGCAACCGCCCCCTCCAACTCCCCCTCACGTACTCCCTCTCTCTCTCTCTCCCCTCCCATCACTCCCGCAACCGCCCCCTCCAACTCCCCCTCACGTACTCCCTCTCTCTCTCTCTCCCCTCCCATCACTCCCGCAACCGCCCCCTCCAACTCCCCCTCATGTACTCTCTCTCTCTCTCTCTCTCTCTCTCTCTCTCTCTCTCTCTCTCTCTCTCTCTCTCTCTCTCTCTCTCTCTCTCTCTCTCTCTCTCTCTCTCTCTCTCTCTCTCTCTCTCTCTCTCTCTCCTCACCCGCCACCCCGCTGCAACTCCTCCTCAACCCCCGCCACCTTCCCCGCTGTCCCCCGCCTATCCCCGAAGCCACACCCCCGCCACCCCCACGCAGCAAAACTCCGCCCCACCCCGCAGTAGTCTGCCCACCCCCGCTGCCTCCCACACCCCCCGCCCCCGCTCACTCCTGCGCTTTCCCCCCTTCTTCACCTCTCCCTCATGCACACAACATGCATGCACACATGCACACGTCCACACATCATGCACACATGCGCACATTCACATGCATACACGGATTTGCACACCCACTCACACACACACCCGCATGCACGTACACACATATACATATGCACACACACCCACATAATCACATGCACACTCACACACATACACACAACCATACATTTACACACTTGCACACCTCACATGCACAACCACACATCTACGCACACACACATTCATTCATACACACACATCCTCACATGAACACACACACACACCCCCACACACACTCGCACCCACACACTCACACACATATAAGCACACACTCACACTCACACACACGAGCACATGCACACACTCACACTTCCCACCCACACACACATACGACATACACACAATGGATCAGGCATGGTGAAGGTTGGATTTGCTGGCGATGATGCTCCTCGGGCTGTATTTCTTAGAATTGTGGGCCGTCCAAAGCACACTGGGTCATGGTTGGTATGGGGCAAAAAGATGCATATGTTAGTGATGGGGCTCAATCCAAGCGTGGAATTCTCATCTTGAAATACCCGATTACAAGACTTTTTGTGTCGATAGAAGACCCCTTCTTTACCAGGATAATTGTGAACATTATAGCAAGTTCACTGAACAGATTGGCAAATAAATTATTGAAGATGATTTATTAGTCACCCACCCTATGTGGGTATGGGATAAAAGTGTGCAGGGTAAAAAGTGAAAGCGGAAAAGGAATCCTTGCCACCAACCATTCACGGCGACTACCTATTTTTGTGAATCTAATTCAAATCAAAGGACTAATTGACCTACCCTCCAATTTTGGGTGATCAACCGGTGCATGATTAGTGGATGTGAAGATTCGGCAAGGCTCTCTCGGCCTATTGAGGCCTATAAAATCAAGCGATTTGTGCTCATTTGGGTACACACACATTGGGGTACATTTTTCGGAGTTTCATTGACGCGTGTATACGTGCAGAAGTCCTCTCTTGCACTTGGTGGTTTCAAGCCTATTGTAGGAGCTACTCTGTAGTGTGCATACAGAGGGTAGGCTTCTCAGTGGAGGGCTATGAGCACTATAGTGTAAGAGAGTGCCTTGGATTTTCTTTCTTTTCTATGAGTCAGTATTGGTGTTAAGCTCTATTCTCTTGAGCAAATCCTACCATTTGTTTTTTTTTTGGGTTAGACTGCATGTGATTGGCCCCCTTAAGTTGAGGAGAAAACCCTGTGTATTGAGGTTCTTTATTTCTGGGATGGCATGTTAGCCCCCTAAGCTTACATTTTTGAGCATCACTCTACCCAACCTTGTAATCATCTGATTCGAATCAAGAAGTGTATGGTCTTCCTTGGTCATTGGTTGTCCATATTTTCTGAAGTGTTTACCACTCGTGCAATCCATGTTATCTATCTGCTCACAGAAATGTTAAAGGGTATACTTCCCTAAAGAGAACCCCCCTTGAGTAGGTGACGTACTGGACGTGTTTAATCTTCATTCTCTACTTTCGTTAAAAGGGGATACCCCAGTACCTCCTCTACAGTTTGGCACACCCGGTGGGATCTTTGCATTTCTGTGAGAGGTATTTTTCCTATTACATTTGCAAGTAGGTACATGACCCATACACGGGCAGATAAGGAGTCTCTTCGTGTTCGAAGGAGCCTTAACAAGTTAGCAATAGCCACGGCTAGTGAGTCTACCTCCCCTTTGCCTTCCCTAAATTTATCTATTGATTTGGGTGCGACACCATTGTCAAAAGAAGGATATAGGAGAACTCTAGACTTCTCCTCAGATACGTCCGAAGAAACACCAGTACAAATGGAGGACCTCTCTCATTTACTCTCCAGATTAAACATCGAATTCCCTACCTTCAAGGGACATGCTTATGAGGATGCTGATGATCATGTGAGGAGATTCATCTCTTTATGCCGTGGACGTGGTCTGCAAAATAGAGAGGATGCAATGCTAGCACTTTTTCCATCTACATTGGAGGGTCTTGCAGATAAATGGTATAGTCAATATGCAGATGGCCATTTCACTACATGGGAGGCTCTGAAGGCGGCATTCTCACAGACATTCCGACCAAGTGATTCCTCGGAAAGAGCTCTAGACCAGCTAGAGAACCTGAAGCTAAGGCCAGGTGAATCCTTTCATGAACTTCACACTAGAACAAAAGCACTTGTTGCACGTCTACCACATGCTCCAGGTGACTTTTGGGTTAAAAAGTGGATAGAAAAGGCTCTACCCAGGTCATCTCAGTAGAAGCTTCGTGAGTCTCTTAGATTGGATGCAACCCTCAATGATTTTGTTGCAGCGGCATCACGCATTGAAGAAGCAAGGCAACATTTTGAAGGGGATACACAACCAAAGTATGCTGCAGACCTGGATCCTATTGAGCAACTAAGGAGAGAACTGGAAGCATTGAAAATGCAACAAAATCAACAAGAAGAGAAGGTCTTGTCGCCACTGCGTCGCACTGATGATGAAGTAGCCCAGCTTCGCCGAGAGTTAGAAGATTTGAAGACCACTCAAGACATAAGGAGACAAATTTGGTGTACGATCTGTAACAACAATGGACATTCCAATGCTAATTGCCCTATTAAGGTAAGCTGTCAATTTTGTGGAAAAGAAGGTCATGAAGCTAGAGATTGCTACTACCTCAAGGGTACACAGCAGAGGTAACCCTCAAAATTTGGATTCATATTATGCTAGTACTTCAAATACATCTAATAGGGAGGAGAATAGGCCTGCAAAGCCTAGATATAATAGACCTTTGATGTGCTATCGTTGTGGTGAGTACGGCCACATGCAAAATAGGTGTTCCCTTCCACAAGATGCACCTCCTTGTCAACATTGTCCAGAGGCCAAGGATCATTATACCAGGGATTGCCCAAGAGGTCGTCTTGCTCCAATCCACATGATAGTAGTCTCTCCACATGAAGAAGGAAAAACCACTCAATCTTATGCCGTTTCATCCTCTGCGATGCCAATGATGACTAGAGCTAGGCAAGCGGCAGTAGCCCATAAGGAGGAACAACAAGGACTCAAAGACAGAGATGCAGAAAAGAGGGTGGGATGGAAGGACCAAGGAGACATGGAAGAGGCTTATGAGAGGGTGACTACTTTGCTAAAAGATCAACCAACAAGTACTCCTGAAGACATGCAAGAAGTGAACATTGAGGAAATCTTGAAAGGTATTCACCATAAGGTTAGTCTTTACCAACTCATAAAGATGGATTCTAAAGTAAGAAGTGATCTGCTGAAGATTATACATTCTGCATGCTTGTGTCCACCTCCTAGCATAGATGGTTTTATGGTGGACTTTCCTTCTGCACCCCTGGCTGATTATCAAAGCTCAAGATTATCCGTTTTCATCAAGGATGAAGCTCTCACAGGTGTTATTATAGATGGAGGTTCCGGCATCAATTTGATGCTTGATTTCACTATGAGGAAACTAAGGCTGAATCCCACAAAGGCAGCACCCTTCACAGTCACATTAGCAGATCAACGTCGAGTTGCACCACTGGGCATTGTCGAAAAGATACTTATGGTAGTGCAGGGTTGTCATTTTGTTTTAGACTTTGTTGTTATTGCCCTGCCACAGGAGACCTCATACCCTCTACTCTTGGGAAGGCCTTGGTTAAGGCAAGCAAAGGCTCTACAGGATTGGGGAAAGAACAAGTTATGGATTTCCACATGTACTAACAATCAATTACAGATACATTTGGAAGAAGGATCAGACATCAACAAGGCTACTGGGTATACAATGGAAACTCAGGTAATGCCTTCAGAAGATGATGCCCTATTAAACTGGATGATGGGAAGTGCAGAATGCTACACAGTGGAGATATGTGAAGTAAATGAGGATTTTGCAGAAGCAACACAAGGAGGTCGGGAAGAGGAAAAAACTGATGTTTTTCACTTAAACAATATAGAAAAGAGTAAGCAAGGAAGTCGAGCTTATCTTTTGCAGGCACCTCCCGAAGGACAGAAACCTCTAATTGAGTCAGATAATCAAAATTCAACACTCAGCGCCACCACGATGGTATGTAAGGAGAAGGCAGGTAAACATGAGGAATCGGATGATTTTATGCTTGCAGGACCAGAAAGTGACAAAGTTGTGCCTACATCTGAGGAAGCTAATTGTGACCTTCAAGAACTCCCATTCTCAAATATACCTTTAGGATGGATCAAGGAACAGATTGTGGATCATAAATTGAACTCTGCTCCTGCATACAATGGAGATGAATTTTCAAGTGAGTCCAATTCTGAAAAGTTTGTTCAAGAAGTAAATCTTGGAGATGAAGAGAATCCTCAGATAGTTCACTTGGCTACTTGGTTATGGCACTATCCCTCTTTACTGCAGAAGGTAACTTCCCTACTTTTTGCCTATAAAAGTGTCTTTGCATGGTCCTATAAAGACCTAACAGGGATACCAGAGGAGCTTGGATTACACCGAATACCCTTAGTGGAAGGAGCTTCACCTGCAAGAAGTAGGCCTTACCGACTTAATCCAAAGTATGCAGAGGCAGTAAAGCTAGAAATAACAAAACTGGAAGAGGCAGGTATTATTGTTCCTATAGAACACTCACGGTGGCTTTCTTCCATGGTGATCGTACCAAAGAAAAACGGCAAAATAAGAGTATGCGTTGATTTTCGTGCCTTGAATAAGGTAACTATTCAAGATGGCTTTCCTCAACCATTCACAGAGCAGGTGCTTGAAGAAGTAGCTGGACACTCTCTATATAGTTTTCTTGATGGGTTCAGTGGCTACAATCAGATAGCCATTCATCCTGAAGATAGAGACAAGACGGTTTTGTTACTCCATGGGGCACATATGTTTATACCCGTATGGCTTTTGGCTTGAAAAATGCACCAGCATCCTTTAATAGAGCAATGTATCTGATACTAGGGAAATGGTTAACCACATTTCTGCGCATTTTTATGGATGATTTTTCAGTATTTTCAGGAACAGATAGGAGAGCAATAGTTCAAGATTTCAATAATCATTTGGAAAATCTAAAGGAAATCTTTGAGCAGTGTCTCAAAACAGGTTTGAAGTTAAATCCTGCTAAATGTCATTTTTTGGTCACTAAAGGTACTCTCCTTGGCCACATAGTATCAGTCGAAGGGATAATTGTTGATCCGGCAAAGATCACTGCTATCCTCTCCATGCCGATTCCCCGAACTCCAAAGGAGGTACAAAGTTTTTTAGGCCATGCAGGATATCATAGACGATTTATCAGAATGTATTCAGAAATAGCTAAGCCTTTGTCTAGGCTTACAAGTAAGAATGTCCCTTTCTCATGGTCTCCTGAAGCTGAGAAAGCATTTTGCGAACTAAAATTGAGGCTATGTACTGCTCCACTTTTAACTGTTCCTAATTGGTCATTAGAGTTCAATGTGCATACAGATGCCAGTCTTCCTGCAGTTGGAGCAGTCTTGGCTCAACCATCATCACATAAGGTAGACCAACCTATCGTCTATGCTAGCAGATTGCTTACCAAAGCAGAAAGGAACTACAGCACTACTGAAAGGGAAGGTTTCGTGTTCGCTCTTCAAAAATTTCGGCATTACCTCTTAGGTGTGCATTTTATTGTCATAACTGATCATCAGCCTTTGAAGTACTTGATTAACAAGCCTAGAGTAGTTGGAAGGGTTTGGCGATGGTTATTGCTATTTCAAGAATTTGATTTCGATATTCATATTAAGCCAGGGAAAGAGCACTATATGGCGGATCAGGTATCAAGAACTGCTCTGAGTGAAAAAGCAACAGGTATTGATGATGAATTGGTGGATAGTACTCTTTTTCTGGTTTCAATGCACACTGATTGGTATGATGAAATTCTTGAGTTCCTCTCCATTGGAGAATCTCCCAAACATCTAACACCACTAGAAAAGAGGAAATTACTCTTTAAGTCCAAATCTTACTCACTCATAGATGGAAATTTATATAAATATTGTCATGACGGTATCTTGAGAAACTGTGTTTTTCCAGAAGAAGTAAACTTTTTGCTTGAAGCAGCACACAACGAAGGGCATATGAAGGGAGCAGATTTGGCTCACAAAATTATCCACCAAGGATTATGGTGGCCTCAGATATACAAAGATGCAATCAAATTTGCTAAGGAGTGCGATATCTGTCAGAGATGTGCTCCTAAGCCGACCAAGATGAGTTTCCAGCCATTAGTCATCTCCACAGGATGGCTACCTTTTGAACGATGGGGTCTTGATTTTATTGGTCCGATCAGTCCAACTGGTCAACCTGGGAAAAAGAGATATATTCTGATGGCCACATGTTATGCAACTAAGTGGGTAGAGGCTAAAGCCACTACAGATTGCACGGCTTTGACAGTGGCTAAGTTTTTGTTTAAACGTATTTTTTCCAGATTCGGTTGCCCACTTGAAGTTACTAGTGACAGGGGCACTCACTTTGTGAATCAATTGCTCCAATTCATCTTTGACAGGTAAATGGCCAAGCAGAAAGCTCTAACAAGATTTTGATAGGGCTCTTACGCAAATTATCCTTTGATCATCAAAGTTCTTGGCCACAGGCATTAATCGGTGCAATGTGGGCTTTTCGAACTACTAGAAGGGGAACCACTGGCGAAAGTCCATTCCGCTTAGTCTATGGTAAAGAGGCATTGGCACCTTTCGAATTTATTATCAGGAAGGAAATTGGAGCCAGAACCATTGGAATTGAACCCCCTATTAGAAGACTTGTGGCATTGGAAGAATATAGGGAAGCAGCAATGAGGAAACTACAGGCAAAGCAAGAAGAACGCAAGAGGTTGCATGACAGGTATCTGAGATCCAACGAAGTTCAGGAAGGGTCTATGGTTTTAGTGCATCAGGTTCCAGCAATTTCGACTAAATTGGCGCCTAAATGGGTAGGACCATATAAGGTTATCAACGTATTGCCACATGGCGCAGTGCATCTGGAAGATCTGCAAGGCAACAGGATGCCAGTGGTCAACATCTCCAGGGTGAAGAGTTATTTGAATTGATGCAAGCAGATGAAATTCACTCCCTGTACATACCATAGTTCTTTCATTTTCTGCAGTTCATTTTGAAGGAATAAGCAAATAAAGATATTGCACCGAGACGGTGCAAAAGCTTGATGTGGGGGTCTGTAGTACCCCTTCTCTTTTCCCTTTCTCTCTTTGTGGCATGTGAGCAGTGGGCAGAACCCACTGGCACTCTGAGCATGAAGTCCGAAAAAGATAGAAGAGAAAGAGATTAAAAGGAGAGCTCTCAGATGCCTTGGGCTGCATTGGGCTGTAGCTTCAAGGAATGGTCCATCCCATTTCATGGACATAATGGTGTTCTGGGCAGTTGTTGCTTTCACTTGTTGATTTCACTTTCATTGCCACCTTGGTTGATTTGTTTATCTCTCTCTTTTTCTCTCTCTTCCTATCTCTCTTCCCTCATCTTTTCTCTCAACTCCGCTCTGCCCCGCAAACCCCCCCCCTCAGCCTTCCCCGCAAAGCCCCCCTCTAACCCCCCTCAACCCTCCCCGCAAGCCCCCTCACGTACCCTCTCTCTCTCTCTCTCTCTCTCTCTCTCTCTCTCTCTCTCTCTCTCTCTCTCTCTCTCTCTCTCTCTCTCTCTCCCCTCCCATCACTCCCGCAACCGCCCGCTCCAACTCCCCCTCACGTACTCCCTCTCTCTCTCTCTCCTCTCCCGCCCCTCCCCCTCACACCACCCCGCCCCCCTCACCTCACCACCGCAGCCTAACACCACCCCCACCCCCACTAGTTCCCCCTCAGCCACCCCCTCCTAGCCCCCCTCTAACCCCCCTCAGCCCTCCCCGCAACCGCCCCCTCCAACTCCCCCTCACGTACTCCCTCTCTCTCTCTCTCTCTCTCTCTCTCCTCTCCCGCCCCTCCCCCTCACACCACCCCGCCCCCCTCACCTCACCCCCATAGCCTAACACCACCCTCACGCAACCGCCCCCTCCAACTCCCCCTCACGTACTCTCTCTCTCTCTCCTCTCCCGCCCCTCCCCCTCACACCACCCCGCCCCCCTCACCTCACCCCCGCAGTCTAACACCACCCTCACCCCCACTAGTTCCCCCTCAACCACCCCCGCCTAGCCCCCCTCTAACCCCCCTCAGCCCTCCCCGCAACCGCCCCCTCCAACTCCCCCTCACGTACTCCCTCTCTCTCTCTCTCCTCTCCCGCCCCTCCCCCTCACACCACCCCGCCCCCCTCACCTCACCCCGGCAGCCTAACACCACCCTCCCGCAACCGCCCCCTCCAACTCCCCCTCACGTACTCCCTCCCTCTCTCTCTCTCTCTCTCCCCTCCCATCACTCCCGCAACCGCCCCCTCCAACTCCCCCTCACGTACCCCCTCCCTCTCTCTCTCTCTCTCTCTCTCTCTCTCTCTCTCTCTCTCTCTCTCTCTCTCTCTCTCTCTCTCTCTCCCATCACTCCCGCAACCGCCCCCTCCAACTCCCCCTCACGTACTCCCTCTCTCTCTCTCTCCCCTCCCATCACTCCCGCAACCGCCCCCTCCAACTCCCCCTCACGTACTCCCTCTCTCTCTCTCTCCCCTCCCATCACTCCCGCAACCGCCCCCTCCAACTCCCCCTCACGTACTCTCTCTCTCTCTCTCTCTCTCTCTCTCTCTCTCTCTCTCTCTCTCTCTCTCTCTCTCTCTCTCTCTCTCTCTCTCCTCACCCGCCACCCCGCTGCAACTCCTCCTCAACCCCTGCCACCTTCCCCGCTGTCCCCCGCCACCTTCCCCGCTGTCCCCCGCCTATCCCCGCAGCCACTCCCCCGCCACCCCGCGCAGCAAAACTCCGCCCCACCCCGCAGTAGTCCGCCCACCCCCGCTGCCTCCCACACCCCCCGCCCCCGCTCACTCCTGCGCTTTCCCCCTTCTTCACCTCTCCCTCATGCACACAACATGCATGCACACATGCACACGTCCACACATCATGCACACATGCGCACATTCACATGCATACACGGATTTGCACACCCACTCACACACACACCCGCATGCACGTACACACATATACATATGCACACACACCCACATAATCACATGCACACTCACACACATACACACAACCATACATTTACACACTTGCACACCTCACATGCACAACCACACATCTACGCACACACACATTCATTCATACACACACATCCTCACATGTACACACACACACACCCCCACACACACTCGCACCCACACACTCACACACATTTAAGCACACACTCACACTCACACACACGAGCACATGCACACACTCACACTTCCCACCCACACACACATACGACATACACACAATGGATCAGGCATGGTGAAGGTTGGATTTGCTGGCGATGATGCTCCTCGGGCTGTATTTCTTAGAATTGTGGGCCATCCAAAGCACACTGGGTCATGGTTGGTATGGGGCAAAAAGATGCATATGTTAGTGATGGGGCTCAATCCAAGCGTGGAATTCTCATCTTGAAATACCCGATTACAAGACTTTTTGTGTCGATAGAAGACCCCTTCTTTACCAGGATAATTGTGAACATTATAGCAAGTTCACTGAACAGATTGGCAAATAAATTATTGAAGATGATTTATTAGTCACCCACCCTATGTGGGTATGGGATAAAAGTGTGCAGGGTAAAAAGTGAAAGCGGAAAAGGAATCCTTGCCACCAACCATTCACGGCGACTACCTATTTTTGTGAATCTAATTCAAATCAAAGGACTAATTGACCTACCCTCCAATTTTGGGTGATCAACCGACGCATGATCAGTGCATGTGAAGATTTGGCAAGGCTCTCTCGACCTATTGAGGCCTATAAAATCAAGGGATTTGTGCTCATTTGGGTACACACACATTGGGGTACATTTTTCGGAGTTTCATTGACGCATGTATACGTGCAGAAGTCCTCTCTTGCACTTGGTGGTTTCAAGCCTATTGTAGGAGCTACTCTGTAGTGTGGATACAGAGGGTAGGCTTCTGAGTAGAGGGCTATGAGCACTATAGTGTAAGAGAGTGCCTTGGATTTTCTTTCTTTTCTATGAGTCAGTATTGGTGTTAAGCTCTATTCTCTTGAGCAAATCCTACCATTTGTATTTTTTTTGGGTTAGACTGCATGTGATTGGCCCCCTTAAGCTGAGGAGAAAACCCTGTGTATTGAGGTTCTTTATTTCTGGGATTGCATGTTAGCCCCCTAAGCTTACATTTTTGAGCATCACTCTGCCCAACCTTGTAATCATCTGATTCGAATCAAGAAGTGTATGGTCTTCCTTGGTCATTGGTTGTCCATATTTTCTGAAGTGTTTACCACTCGTGCAATCCGTGTTATCTATCTGCTCACAGAAATGTTAAAGGGTATACTTCCCTAAAGAGAACCCCCCTTGAGTAGGCGACGTACTGGACGTGTTTAATCTTCATTCTCTACTTTCGTTAAAAGGGGATACCCCAGTACGTCCTCTACATAGTGCAAGCATGGAACATAGGGTTCCTTGCAACTGCCAATGTGCTCTGACTGTTAGTGAAGATGGTGGTGGCAGAAGACTAAACAACACCCAAATCAGCCATACGGCGTCTGAGCCACACACACTCAACACTAGTTGTGAAAGCTTCCCTATACTCAGCCCCACAATTGGAAGTGGCCACAGTAGGCTGCTTCTTGCTCAACCAAGATATACATGAGCTACCAAGCATGAAGCAAAAGCCACTAGTGGACACACGAGTGTCATAGCAACCAACCCAATCAGAGTCAGAAAAAGCATGCAAATCTGGCGGTAGTGATCCCCCCTTGGGATAAAACAACCCAAGTAGACAAGTGCCACTCAAGAAGAGAGATGCGCTTAACTGCTTGCCAATGCTTGACTCCTCGGCAATGCATAAACCTACTCATCTGTGAGAAAACAAACTGAATATCTGGCCGAGTAATGCATAAGTAAATCAAGCATCCAATAGGCTGTTGATAGAGAACAACATCAAATGCATCTCCAACATCATGAAGACTCAATCATAAACCTGTCTCCATAGGAGTAGCAATAGGCTTACAGTCTTCAAAGCCAAAATACTGCAATAATGTGTCAATATATTTCGTTTGACACAAAGCCATTCCACCATCAACTTGCATAAATTGAATGCCTAAATAGTGATGCAAATACCCCAAATCAGACATCTCAAATGAGGCATGCAAATTAGCCTTAAAATCAGCAATATGCTTCTCAATAGGACCAGTGAGCAGCATGTCATCAACATAGACAACAATGATCAGAAGCACATCATTAGCACGCTTAACATATAAGGTGCTTTCAGTTGAACTGTTCTCAAAACCATGTGCAATCAGATGGGCATGTATCTTCTCATACCAAGCACGTGGTGCTTGCTTTAAACCATATAATTCCTTCTTTAACCTGCACACCTAGTTTTGATGCCCTTTTTACACAAAGCCATGGGGCTAAAAAACATACACTTCTTCATGCAAGTCACCATTTAGAAATGCTGTTTTAATGCCCAAATGATGTACATTCCAATCATGATGGGATTCAAATGCACAAATGCTCCGAACAATAGTCATACGGCATGTAGTTGCAAAGGTCTCATCAAAATCAATGCCTCTTTCCCATGCTTAACCCTTTGCAACAAGCCTAGCCTTATACCTGTCAATTGTACCATTAGGTTTACGCTTTAGCTTGTATACCCACTTAGTGCCAATGGCCTTCTTGCTAGGAAGCAAGGCACATAAAGACTAAGTACCATTCTTCATTATTGCATCATATTCAGATTGCATAGGAGCCATCTAATTTAGTGTCATGCAAGGTCTGCACCAACCATTCTGCCATAGTTCTTGCCCGCTCAATATCAGCTCTCTCATCAATAAGTGCATCATGTACATCTGCATCAGAAATGGAATTATCTGCATCATCACATGAAACCTGCAAAGGCTGAGAAGTTGCCTCATTGGGACCAGCACTAGACTGTCCACCTATAAAAAGAGGCATCATACATGTCTTTGGAGCTAACAGATGTCTCCTTAGTACATGAAAGCAATGGTTGAATAGCTTCTTCCACAAAAAAAAACATCCCGGCTAACCAGAATGCATTTAGTCTGCGAATGATATAGATGATAGCCTTTACTTTTAGAATTGTACCCAACAATAATATATTTTTCCGCTTTATTATCCAATTTTCTACGATGTTGTTCAGGCACTAATGCATATGCCAAACAACCAAAAACACACGTGGATGAGCAACAGATGGCTTGTGGTCATGCCAAGCCTCATATGGAGTGATAGACTGCAGTGCTTTAGTGGGACACCCATTCACCACATATGCTGCATACATGACAGCCTCAAGCCAGAAACTATGTGGTAAAGCCTGACTCTTGACCATACACCTCGCCATCTCCATGATTGACCTGCTCTCTTGTTTAGCAACTCCATTCTGTTGAGGTGTATATGGCACTGTACACTGGTGTTTTATCCCATGTTCAGCCACAAATGCATTAAAATTAGAAGACATATATTCCCCCCCTCGATTAGAACGGAGGGTGCCCATTTTACATGTTGAAAGATTTTTAGCCAAAACCAAAAACTATTTGAAGCAGATGAACACTTCGGATTTTGCCTTATATGGATATACCCATGCATGCTTGGAAAAATCATCGATGAAAGTCAGGAAGTAAAGATAATTCCCAAAAGAAGGTGTCTGTATACGACCACATACATCACTATGTACAAGCTACAATTTCTAAGTAGCCCGAACTGAACCATCTTTTGGAAAGGACAAATGCTGCATTTTGCCCAAAATACAGCCTCCACAAACATGTTTTCTACGTGCCTCAAGTTTGGGCAAAGAGGACACCACTTTAGATTTCTGCAGGTGTAGCAAACTAGCAAAATTCAGATGACCAAAGCGTGCATGCCAAAGCTTTGCATCTGACATAGCCTGAGAATCATTTACTGCACATGCCAAATCATTTACTGATCTTTCATAGTCTACGAGCTTATACAGCCCACGACATAAAATGCCAAAAGCAATAATTACATCGCTATTTGACAAATCATGAATTGTGCACCTGTCATCAACAAATTTCACAACTAAGCCAATCTTCGCTAATGTAGAAACTGATAAGAGGTTCTTCTTGATCCCTGACACAAATAAAGCATCTGACAAAGTGAAAGAACTACCATCAGCAGTAGTCAAAATGATCTTACCAACTCCCATAACAAGATAATAGGAGTTGATGGCACATGTAACAATATTCCCTGTAGGGGCAGGCTCGAGTGAAGAGAAGAAACTACGCTGGGAAGTAATATTTTTGGTCGCCCCACTGTCAAAGTACCAAACATTTGAGTCTACTGCAAACATGCACTGATCATGAGAAGATGGGTCAAAACTGCAAACAGTAGTAAATGCCCATTCTTCTTCCTACACAAGATTAGCAGACTCCATTTTTGGTGTAGAGGCTTCTGCAACAACCATTCAAGCCTCTTTCTTCTTTGCCTCTTTTGCAGCCAGTTTTGCACACTTCTTTATGATATGATCATTCCCTTTACAATACTTACAAAACAATTTCTTCTTTTCTATTTTTTTCTCATCTTTGTCTTGGTTCGTCAAATGTGGAGCATTTGCGGATTTGTGCTTACCTGTAGAAGAGCTCCATTTTCCTTTGCCCTTCTGACTAGCCAAGAAAGCTTGATCTGCAACACGCATAATGGACTTGTTCTCCCTGGATTGATCTTCTTACAACAGAATAGAGACTAACTCCTCAAATGACAAGGCATTTGGATTGCCTTTCAGCATCAACCGAAGAGTAGAAGCAAAAATTTGATATGAATCAAGAAGACCATTCAGAATGGTCTGCATAAGTGAGCTATTTGGTATAACCTCATCAGTAGAAATCAATTGTTCCTTCAAGTCTTTGATCTTTGTTAGGAAACATTCCATAGAATCACCTTTATTCATGTGCTCACTCTCCAAGTGTTTTCGGAGGTAAGCAACACAAGGCTCATTCCTAGCTTGGTACAATGTGGTAAGTGTATCCCAAGCATCCTTAGTTGTTCTGCAAGAGCGAATATGAGGAATAATGGCACGCTTGACAGACAAAGCTATCAATGCATGTGCTTGGGCATCTCTACCATCCCAATGAATCTATTCTACAGTAGGTGCAGCATAAACTGTAGCACGAACAGAAATATGCAGAATACCATCATCTTCGACACCTTCTACATCAGCTTCAGTACCTATAGTTGTAATAGTTGCAAGTGTGATAGGACGTTTTTCGACACCCTGCACAATGTTCCACGGTCCTTTTGCAACCAACACATGTCCCATCATATAAGCCCATAATGGGTAGTTGGTACCATCCAACTTATCCTCAACAACCAACATACGGAATACATCACTGCTTTCAACCATGGCCGGTGACTAAAATAGCTTGATGCAAAAAATTTACTGTATCTCAAAAAGTTGAACAGAACTGCCCAGACGAATTCGACTAAACCTGTAGCAGTCTTCGAGATGCTTATACTAGCAAACAGAAACTGGTATATACCTTTGGCACAAAAAGACGAAATAGCCTACACAGTTTGAGACTGCAAACGGAGGAGTGTTGACGACGCCCGAGATGAAGCGACGCCCTGCTCTGATACCAATTGTTGGAGTTAGACGTCTGCAGAAGCACATGAACAACACAAGGAAGAAGAAGAAGCTTGGAGCACAACACACAATACTGAATGTATTACTAGAGAATGTACAAAGATAAGTAGCCCATTAGGGCAATACGCGTATATACAAGCCGGGGGAAGAAAACCTCCTAAAGAGGGAAAAAAGTGCCCCGATGGTCCTAGAGTGTTCACACACATCACTACCTAAATATATCAACACCATTCTCCACGCTCTCTCCCATACTCTTCATTGTCCACCTTCTTCATGAGCTCTTTATGGCCGTACTACCTCTGATACCATGTCAAGAGAAAGGAGATAAGGAAGAGATCTCTAACACACAAAGAGAGGATCATACATAGATTAAGGCAAGGAAGAATGAATTTTTTCTTTCTCTTTTATTACATAAAGAAAATGTACCAGAATGATCTAATACAACAATATAGCTCGTGCAATATATAAATAATGGTACATAAGGAAAATCCTAATCTTAGTGAATGAGTAAGCTAGAAAGAAACACATGTGCCAATCGGTTGATCATTCTCGTAAGCGTCACTAAAGAATCCCTAACATATATCGCTGTGACCACTATACATGTCATAGAAATGAAGAAGTGATACCTCTCATCCTCAATCATCAAATGTTGAGCTTGCTATCTCAACACCCCATACATCGCTATGACTCAAGTCCAAAAAACCCATGCTTCAAAGTACTCCTTTAATAAATGGCTTCATACATGTTTTCAAACTAATGTGCCTCAGAAACATAATTTAAATCTTTTCTTGCTACTTACAGTAAATCTTTCCTTCCTATCCTTTAATCTTCCATAACTTATATGTTCTAATCTCTTATGCAATAGATTGAGCTGAATAACATTAGTTCAATTCATTATTGTATAGCCTCCATAGACTACAACTTCATGAGTATAAGACCTATTTATCTTCTCTACTCTTTTAACAAAGATCCCACTATTCAATCAATAAGTTTGTCATTGATTATCGTCAAAATCCACTTTCACTTTTTTGTTCTCCATCCATCCAACTAAAAGCAAATTCCTTCTAATTAGTACGAAGAAATAAAAAATATTTGAGAATTATATGTGCATTAACTAGACAATCACCAATATACACTACTTCATCCTCCCTCTTATCTCCTGCAGGAATATGACTCTTGATTTTGACTTGTATAAGTTCACAATAAACAAATCATATTATGTATCATATGGTTTCAAAAACCACTATCTACATACTAGGCTTTGTTGTTTAGCTTCCTCATTACCGTTCTTTATTTTGATAAGTTCCTCTTGCATTCTTGTACAATCTTCCTCCTCCTCTCCAGTTTCTTCTAGCTCTTGCAAATTTTTTATTAAATATAGAGAACCTTTCCTTCAGTACCTCTTTCAGAATGGAAAAAAATTCCCCCTGTTATTTTCATTTCTTTAGTCATCATAAGTCTTTGTAGATTCTCAAAGGATTGTAGATTCTCTCAAGTCCTGATAGATGTTATAAAGGAATTCCATCTTCCATCTTTGCTTAGGCCATTTAACATGCTATTAAAATTTATATCCTTGCAAGGAGATGCATCAATGGACACTAATGCTTTGAAAAGAGGTTTTACATCAAGAGCATATTATTCTATCGATTATCATGGCTTCTTTTTTCCTCTTAGTAGCTCATCAATAAGTTGTGTTTGCCTCGCTTTGTTGGTACTTTTAAATAACATTTTTAGAGACTCAGAAACTTCTCCATTGGTATTCAAACCTCTTATGTGTCCAATATAGTATTCAAAATTATTTTTGAACTATAAGTAAAACTCTGTGTCTTTCAATCCATTCTTTCTATCTTGCTCTATCGACTTCTCTAGGAACTTGTAGTCATACCTACTATTAATTTCCCAAAGACCTTTAGACATCAGATATGGCTCCATTCAAAATTTTTGCATATGATAATGTTTCCCATTAGATAACTTCTCAATATACACATGTAAACACTAAGGAAATAATCTAGTAAGCTATGTGAATGATATGATACCAAAATGGTTGTAATATTGCAGTGTTACAATTAGAAACTTGTGAAAATGAAAGTGAAAACTTAGAAGTACTAGAACCTCAAAATAACTTCAAATGATCAAATATAAGATGCCAAACTTTTAAGGTCAAACTTATCTACAAAGTATCAATAAAATAGAGAGTAATGACTCTAGAAAATCCTACACAAGATTTATTAAAACCACTTATACAATATGAAAAAAGACTATCTCTAGGATGCTTAAGAAATAGAAATCCTTGAAAAAACTGAAATATAGATCATAGAAAGGCGGTCTAATTCCACGGTATCAGAAATTCATCGAAACCTGCTACAAAATGTTGTGGAAAACTGTCGGACTTGAAGATTAAATTCTAGTACATGGAAAAATAATAAAATTTATTAAACATTCTCATATAGAATCAAATTATGAGAGATAAAAGATCAAGAACAAGTAAAATAACTCACAAAGACATCATATTAGCGGAGATATGGAAGTATGAGGAGAGGTATGTCTTTGGCATGACAGAGAATAAATCTATAGAAATGCATATTTATGTGAACTTTCCAATTAAAGATTGTACAAAAATGTGTTTACATATGGTACATTTGCTTATGTTCCTAAACCAACAAAATGTCACTCAGTTTGGCCATCTACACTAAGAGATCTAATCTTCCTTTTGATATGTTGTCAGCACAAGCAACTAGCTGTTCTTAAAGTAGAAATCACTACTATCATCTAGACTTTTAACCACTTTCATTCTACATTTCAACATGTTTGTGCCTTCCACTTATTATTTATAGTTGATAGTAAAATCCAAAAACCTAAAAACAAGCTAAGATCTTTTATTTATATAACATGTGTAAGTGAAGATTAGAGAATCCTTTCTTTCCCCAAACTAAGAGCCACGATGCATGCAAGTATCACCCTAGAAACATATAATATCTTTCGTGAAGGTTCCATGTACCACCCCATCCTCATACATAAATCTTCTACACATGGAGAGATACATATATGTAAACACACATAGACACACACATATAGAGAGATGCAAGCTTAGCTTGAACTTATTTATACACACATTCATTTGTCCTCAATTGTTTCTTAAAACTTGTTTCTAGGCTGACTTCAAATCATGATGATAACACAAAGTATGAGCCATGTATTCTATGCAAAAAGATAGAAGATTCTCTTACTATAAGATCCCTACCATGATTTTAAAGGTGATATATTATCCAAAAACCTCGATGAAGATTGCAAAGCACAAGTTGTCCAAAATCTTCATTTTATACCCTCCATCTAATGGTTTCCTTTCCATGCAAAACATTAGATCAATTATGGAGGAGAACAACTTTCTACCAAACATAGCATGCAAATTCCAGTACTTCATGACGGAGGAAATCTAACTTCAAAGAGTTGAACAATGAAGTAAGAAATGGCATGGAAGTTTCATTGAAAAGAAATCTTAGACCATAGAAATTTAGGAGGAGTTTTGAAAGATCTATATGTATTATCTTACCTCTTGCCTAGACCCATGATGCCACACATGCCTATGGTATGGAGTCAAGCACACCTCCTCCCCAGACAACAAGCACTGCTAACTTTTTCTATGTTATTGTTTCCTATAAATGACTATGATGCAATAATAGAGCATATGTTAGTAAGCAAAGATTAGTGCTAGGAGGTTCTAGATAAAGTTTTCCATGTGGCATGCGGACAACTAATCAATGGCTGTTGAGAACCCTCAACGAAAAAAGAGGATTCTCACCTTAGGCAATTAGGTTTTTGAAAAGGAGGAAGACCTAACCAAGAAACTCACATGGCGATATTCACTCAAGTTATGTACTTGCCTAGTCACTTCCTTCAAACCATTGACTACACATGTTTTAAAAACAATCAAGAATAAAGTCTTCCTTAACGTTAAGTGAATCTTTGCATCATGTATAGTCTAATGCAAAGCTATCAAGGCCATCCTAAATGCTTATCCTCACCTATCATTCCATGTGCAACATGATAGAACAAGCTTACGACTAAAATTGAAAAGAAGCCCAAATGGTAGCATGTAGATCCTTGAGAAAGGACTTGAACTATGATAGTGTCAATCCCTTTAACATCTTTATAGAGGATGATAGAGTCTAGGAGCTAGGGGAGTTTTTGGCTAAGACGATTAAGTGGGGTTCATAAAAAAGTTATCAAATGTATGTCTTTCAACGAAAAATGCATGAAAGATCACTCGAAAAAGAGTGAAGCAATGGACAAGGTTTCGGGCCACCGATATAACTAATCTTGGACTATATACGAGATTTAAAAATTACTTGTTACATTTTTAGATATCATTTTAGAGTGAATAGGGTCATTATTCTTGATATATAAGATACTGAACCCCTATTTGTATTTAGTTTTTTAAACATCTGAATAGAACTCCAGTAACGCCTGTTTTATATGGAATTTTTTATCACCTCCTTCTTCATTAGGAGCTTCAATGTACGCCTCAGGTGTCCCAACCTAATGGCAACCTAAGAGAAGTGTTTCTTCCCTCCTTGGTACATGTTGTCATCTTCACATCTCTTAAGTGCATCTTTTGGACTCTATGTCCTTCTTAAGGCACATTTATACGCGCTTGAGCAGGCTGTCTCTTAGATCAACATAAATGTGTTTGGTCGAAGCCACTTGACACGGATGAATCTATCCTTGGTATTGTGTTTTTGGACCTATTTCAAACACGAGTAATAGGACTATACGAAATGACCCTTTATAAGGCCCTTATAACCATACTGTTACTAAAATGTGTCGAATTTTAATCACAAAAAGTTGTCTTATAATTCCTCAAAATCTTTAGTCATGGCTTGAACAATGTAGAAATGGCTTGTGAGGTCTGGAGCTAGACCTCTTGTATTCTTTTTTCCAATGAAATCAACTAGTGGTATTGAGTTTTCAAATATATACCTTTTACACATATTACTACGATCTAGATATAACTAGAACGCATTTGTCGAAATGAATACTAACTAGGTCTGATTGGGAAGGGGATCTCTCTAATGTCACAATGCATGAGGTCTCACGAAGAATTTTTCTTTACCAAGAGAGAGGCTTAGCTCTACTCCAAATGCATCATTACATGAAGTTTACCATGAATGTCTACTCCAAACGGATCATTACATTCCTGAAGAGGCATGATGTTTGGTTTGGGATATCCTCATACTGAGAGTGCGTTGATTTTATTAAAAAAAAGTTTTTTTCTGAAGCCAATTTTTTAAAAGAGGATTTTTTTTTTCTCATCAAAATCCTTTGGAAAAATTTTAACGTTTCCAAAAAAGAATCAGTATACATATCTCCTCATCATATGAGAAAAAAAAAATATGGAAAAAAGCCTTACAAGTCTTTGGTCATGAGCTTAACACCAAAGCGAGTTTATTATCTTACACACAGGGTTAGAGGTTCTTTCTGAATATCTAGCCATTCTTATCGGCTTACTGATATCCATGGAAACTACTTTTCAACTTAAAGTCCTTCATTCGAGTCCCTTATGACGACATAAAATTAATAGTTTTAGGGCCCCTTGTAGGATTTTCGGTAGAGTCGAGAAACTTTTCAATGTAATTTGGGACAAGGCTTAGTCTCCTCTGCATGAATTAATTGAAAAACAATTGTAAAAGTGAAAAGACATAGTACCCATGGGACCCCTTATGCCACAAAGTAGGTGTAGTACAAACCGAAGGAAAAACAATATAAACAACCAAAAAACGGTAGGAAAAATTTGCCCAAGCCTAGGCCCAAGAGATGGCAAGACGTTCATAATAACAGACAAGAAACATTAAAGAGAGTTACAAAGAAGCTTAATAACTGGGTGCGATGGAACTGGGTGATGGCCAAACTCGAAAACAAGCTTAACTATTGGAGAGGTATGCAAATCAATCTCGTTGGACGTGCGATGGTTATCAACACGTTCCTCCTCTCTTCTACCATTTATTTCCTTTCTTGCTGGAGACCGAACGAGCAAGGCCTGTCCAAACTGAATAGTATTTGTAGAAACTTCCTTTGGACGGGCGATCATAACAGAAGGGGGGTGCCTAAAATCAAATGGGCCATCTGCACTAGCCCTAGAGATAGCGGGGGGCTTGGTATCCTGGACATTGGGTGTATGGCTAACAAACTGGCAGCCAAATGGATGATTAAGGCTTGGTGCAATAGGGAGGCCTCGTGGGCCAAGCTGATCTTCAGAAACAAGAATGAGTTGGCCCTCATGGGGTTCCCGAACTGGAAGAATCTTGACATCATGACCCTGCTATTCTCCCCGATCCCCGTCTTCCCGAAAGGCTCCAATCTCGTGTGCTCCCTCTGGAAGGGCTGGAATAAAGTCAAAAGCTTCACAAGAATTAATGAGGACTCGAAGTGGGCGGCCGGAATCAGACAAAACGACTCTATCTGGTTTGCGATACATGGCATCCGGAGTGTGGAGTCGTGGAACATTCAAAATGTCAAGAAGTTATTGAACAAAGGATTCAAAAAATGGAAACACCTCTGGAAACATGACACCAACAGCTGGATCAACTTCGAGGATATTGACCCTCGCATAAACATCTCCTACGAAGAATGGAACACTTTGCAAAGCAGATGCCTCGCTTGGGATCGTCACAAGACTCGCCTTCTCATGGGACACGACACACCGAACTCGCTTGGTCTCAAATGGCACAATGGAAATAGCCTACTCAAAATCCCAAACATGAAAGAAACGGCTGACCTCCAGATCAGCCTCAACAAGAAGTGGTGCCTGTCTTGGACGCGGCTTCGGTGGGACATGAAATTCATGAGTATCTGGCACCCCCTTATAGAGATTAAGAAGTCTGTCCTCTTATGGCAAATTCTTCATCGAGGAATTTGGACCAACCATAAGGCTAGCAAACTTTGTGGAATCCCTCCTTGGTGCAAACGCTGTCACCGTGCTACCGAAGATGTCCCACACATCTTCCTTACTTGCCCCAACTCCTACAGAATCTGGCAGACGGTTGGGATGAAAATCAGACTTCAAAAACAGCTTAGTTGGAAACAGGTACTTTTGGGAGAAGCGATCGGCTGCTCTGCGACACTCTGGAACGCCATCAGAGGGGAAGTCCTGTGGAAAATTTGGCGGGAGAGGTGTGCTCTCAACTTCGGAGATTCCCCCAAGGAGTGGTCAATTGAGAAATCACTACTCCTCCTTGGCAAAAGGATTGTTAACAGTAAGAGATCCCCCCCCCTTCAGGCACCATCAAGTCCTCCATTTGATCAACAACAAGCTCAAACCCAAGTGGGCCCCGCATGAGGGCGATGAGAGGGTGATTAACGTTCTCTGTAATGCAACCTAGGATTCAATCAAGCTTCCCCTGCTTTGTGGGATTTGGGGGGTCCCGTGGGCACTAGTCCCCTTCTATTGTACCTTTGTTTCTTAATTTAATTCAAGTCCGGGAGAGTAGGCTATTGCCGAACTTCCTTTATATTAAAAAAAAAAACCCTTTTTTCCACATTATGGAGGGCTCATTTCTATAAGATCTTCATGTTCTCCATAAGAAACACCCTATGGTGTATGAAGGGACGAAATTTTTTATAGTTAGAATTTTATCTACCTAAAAGAATAAGAAATGCTTCAATTGAATACTCTTTCTCAGGGATGCCAAAGTTGGTACCACATCTTTTCCAAATATTACAGAGATTTTATCCCCTCATGACATTCCACAAGGTACTAAAGATACAATTGCTTCTCGAAGTAAATCTTGTTTCCAATGTACTTGAGTCTCTAGATCCATAAGTCTCCCCATGGCCTGCCAAACCAAAGGACTCCTTTGGCACAAAACTAAGATTTATCCCAAGTCTTCTCTACCATATAACCAAAGCTTACACCATGGAGGGTCCCCAAAATGTTTTCCAACTTTAAGATAATTCCTTAGTGGAAAATTATTCACATCGAAACAACTCTCTTATTCTCAATAAGTGGATGCCATAGGGATATGAGGATAAAATCCCATCTGATACTCGGGCAATTCAGCAACCATTTCCTTATAAGTGTGGTATGAAAATTTATATTCTTCTTGAAAAGGATGATTTATATTTCCTTATAAGGATGATTTCCTGCAATTGGCCCAAGCCCAGAAAAGATGTTATGTCTAAGAAGCTACCATTTGTGATATTTTCACAAGCCAAGAAAGCTTCCGCCCTCGTTTTCATAACTATAAATCTATTTCAAGAATAAGTCTCTTTTGTGTAATAAAATCTTCCCTTTGCAAGATTGACTGCCCGATCTCTTCGCTTTATTGATGCTATAACGTGTTGGTTCTGAATCCCTTTCACATGAAAATTTTAATTTCTCCAAAAACAGAAAATGCCCAAAACCCCATATAATGACATAACTCAGCTGCATGTCTTATTTCTTGTCAATCATAAGAAAATTGACGAGGTTCTCATGAATGAACAGAATTTCAAAATCTATAAACCATCTCTTATTATCAAAACAGGAATGAACTTAAAGTCATAGTATGCAAATACGAGCACGCTTGATTAAAACATATATATTCTTATGTATTGAAGAAAGAAATGAAATGTGAATGTAACCATTTCACTTGATCTACATTCAATATTTATAATGCTGCACACGAATCATCTTTATTTTTGTTGTGATTTTCTTTTAGAAATCAAAATAGAAAATATTGAGTATACATAATTTTATTCACAATCTCCAACTTTAATACGATATTGAGTCTTTGATGTTATGTTTGTCTTTAAATGGAAATTCTAGTAGGTGCCAACCGAAGAAGCCATGCTTGAGGAGTAGGCAACTTTACACTGAATCCATCACGGAAAAGTTTTTCAAGAATTTAAATCAGAAAAAAAAACGTCGTGCCACTCGTGCATCCATTCTCTTAGCATCAACATGTATGTATGTGTCATAGGAAATTGTTGAATCTATGAAGAAAGTATCTAGGTATAGCCACGTACGTACAACACCTCTTCAAATGCATCATATAGGGATGCACTTTGCACATTAGGGACACTTGTATATGCATTCTTGGTTAACAATGTACGCTTTCCAAAATTAAATCATACATATGGACATGAATTTTATATAGATTTATGCATAGCATCATTCATATGCATATTGACACCTACTTCTTTTGCATACCTAACTTTATCTACATGCATATCTTCATGTTCATACATAGTCCAATCCTCATCCATCTCGTTATTTTTTTATAGAACTATTCACACACTTTACATCAATCATTTGCATTTCATCGTTCTCATGCATGGAATCAAGCATTTGGACATCAACATTCTCATGCATATCATCATGCATAATGACATCCACTTGCACATCATCATTTACATACACGATCTCATTTATTTACATACACGATCTCATTCATATATTTCACAAAAACATACAATTATTCGAAGAACTTGTCATTGCGTTATCTTTATTCTCATTTCTAAGATCTTTCACTTGCATCTCTACATCCATATTCATTATAACATTGTTTACATACAAAACATTAAAACGAATATTCCATTGGCATATCCTTAGACTTAGCGTCATGATTATTTGCAGATTCATTATGCAACACACTCATGATATCCTAAAATACATGTGTATCTACAAAGACATATCAATATTGAGCTATATCCAATCATCAACCAAGTTTTGATTGATGACATCGCTTATTTTCGATTAACGACATCACTTAACAAACCATCTCGAGTTTGATCTTTACACACTCATGATATATTTTCTTTTAGTACCACATCTTCTGAATCAATTTCATCACTTTGTAGGCTTGTAGGTACCTTTAGTTTTTGACTTGTACGTTGACTTATTTGATTGTCTCTTTTAATACATAAGGAACTTATCATGGTAAGACAATCCTCTTATTCTTTACTTGTTTTTTGGTTTTGTTTTTTGCATTGATTTGGGTGAAATAGATGATGATATTCATATTGAATGGCGTGCTCTTATCTCTTTGTTACTTAGATTAGGGTTCGTGCTTTTATAGCACTTATGCATGTAGTCATCGATCAAGTATCCACATGATCACCTTGTAAGTTTGGGACTTGCATAGTTTATATCTATCGGAACTTATTATTTTATTTGATCTAGGTACAATATAGAGATGTTATAAAGTAAGTCAATTACATGATGCATGGAGTATCTTAGAAAGATTTGAATTTCAAAATTGTATATTCATTCATTAGAAGAAGAAAGATCTTGAGATGAGACATAGCCATAGATTCATGTTCTATCTAAGACAAGTAATTAACTTTTCCTAGTGTTGTTTTGAAGGTTGGGAAGGAGGAGGTCTCGCATTCAACATTCACATGTAGTATGGAGAGAGAGATTTTACTTAAGAGCTCTAGAGCCTTCTAATTTATGTTATTTTGAGTCTAGATAGACTGAACTCGATATGTGAGTACATCTACTACTAGTGCAGTCTAGTGGAAGATGCTCAAGTAGTGGTGGTGTTTGTACATGCACATGTGGACTTCATTTAGACATGTGGTCATTGTTGATTCGAAGAGCTATATATAGAGGCATAAGGTTGGGAGGTACTGAAGGAGGTGGTGGTTCTAATGTGCTTGCATCATTATAGGACACATAATCAAATTCCTCATAATTGTTTTTGTTTTTCCTCATTATGAAACAAGTATCTAAATATTTTTTGACAAGCTTATAAATTTTTGAAAATTGCTGCCACATTCTTTTCATTGGAGCCACTACATCACTTGATTATTTTTCTATGAGGAGCTTCAATAGAACTTTTGAATTTCTCATCATGTTTCGTAGGAATTATGGTAGGAACTCTACTATGATGAATCATAGGATGAAGCCTCACATCGTAGGGTGCATAAGATTATGAGAAAGCACATGAGCTATTATCTCAATAGACATTTAACATGCCTCTAGAAGACAAAAAAGTTGGGGGGGGGGGGGATTTCGAATAAAGAGAGTCAATGGCGGTCATACAAATTTGTTGTTGAATCTTTTTTAAGGACAAATTATATCATAAGGCCCAAAAAACTCTATGCATGGAAGATCAATTGGAAAAGCTCAAAACAATAAGGAGGAGAACAATGGATACAAGAGATAGACTCTAATACATTTAATTCTTTCATTATGGTTTCAAGAATATAAAAGATGGCGAAAATTTACGTTCTCTTTGGATCTGAATGGGCTTGAATATCTCCCCTTATCAATTTGGTACTAGATCTCTAACATGTTTTTCAATGAAAGACAAGGATATGCTTTACTATATATACTACTAGAATCGATTTGAACAACGATAGACTAACTAAAGTTCTTTTGGGAGGGATTCTCTCTAATGTGACAACACATGAGGTCTCCAAAAGCATTTTGCTACAGCAATAGCGAGAAGTTAGAAGCCTAGGTAATTCAAAATCGTTGAAGTTGCTTGTGAACGTCTACCCCAAATGGATCATTAGATTCCTAAGAAGGCATAATATTTTGTTGGCTCTTACCTTTTTTCAGGTTTCCAACTTTTGGATTACATATCTCCATAATTAGCATCCAAAGGAATGGGCCAAATGATTATACATACACATTAACAATTAAAATAAAAGGTTGGTTTGATTTTTGTTATTATTTTAATGCCCATTAACGTTTCTGCTCGTTCCACTAGGTTTCTGGAAAAAAAAAAAAAAGCAAAAGCTTCATGTTCTCGATTTTTGGTTGCGGAGGAGAATACTACATAATGTTCCACGTCATAACATATGGTGATAAAGAAAACCGCATCGTTGTACATGATTTAACATTAAGATAATACATTCTATGAAAATCATTGTATATGATACGTTCTATAATATATATAATAGTTTTCAAGACAACCACATCCTTTTTATATAGAACCATTCACACACTTTACATCAGTCATTTTAATTTCATCATTTTCATGCATGGAATCAAGCATTTGGAAATCAACATTCTCATGCATATCATCATGTTCACGCATAATCACATCCACTTGCACATCATCATTTACATACACGATCTCAATTATTTTCATGTAATCATTTATATATATAATAGCTTTTAAGACAACCGCATCCTTGTGTAGTATTGCCCTAAGGGACTATAATAGTTTCTAGGACAACCGCATCTTATATGGAAAATTAGCTTGATGAACAAAGCTCAAATAAATAAAATAAAAGGAGCTGTTTTCGTCACGTAGCATTTGAAGCGACTGTGGATATTCATAGATCAAGACAATGAAATGGAAGAAACCTTGAACCCAGACGCAAAGGAATACTACATGATTTTTGGTTGCAAAGGTACTGCATGATGGTCGATTAGAAAAACGATTTATTACATGAATTCTAAGTCCTCGCTACTCAAGGCAACCTCCCGGGTGATCCTGGAAGATGATCAGGGAATTCAAGAAGATGATCAGACTAAGATAATAGATTCATATCAAAGAAACATATGTTTTCAAGTCAGTGAGGGTTCTATGGTGTAGTGGTAAACACTTTGGATCATGGACCATGAGGTCCACTGGATTTTAAGTCCTAAAATGGCCCGTAGCTTCTACGATCAATAAGTCAATATAATAAAAATATTTCATTCAAGTATCAATCATCACCAAGTTCTAACTCGGTGTACGCGGGTGTTGTATCCACACAACAAGCACAAGGTTACTGCTATAACTATCTAATGGAATGAACTAGCTAACCCAAAAGGAGTAAAAGATGTATATCCACCCAATTAGCTCCACACACACACACACACACACATATATATATATATATATATATATATATATCTATATATATATATATATATATATATATATATATATATATATATATATATATATATATATATATATATATGTATGTGTGTATATATATATGTGTGTGTGTATAACCATAGACCAAGGGGGTGAATGTCTTTGCACACTTCCAAGTACACCTCAAATAAATCTTATTCTTTCATGTAAACCTTCAGGTGGTAGTTAAAGAAGCTTCTCTCAAGCCTTAGGATAAGTTAATCCTCAAGTTGAAACCCTATAACTGGGAGTGCAAAATAATTTGAATAGCTCAAGGGTTCAAAGAAAATACTTGGAGAAACTTTCGCAAGGATTTTGCAATAGATTCCAAGGGTTCTCCAAGAGATCATAGACCCTTAAATACATGGCTTTTGCCTCTTGGGCCTATAGTTATAGAGCGTCATTTTCCTTCTAAAAATTGTGTTGAAGTTTCTTATCTATAGTATTCGCTCTTGATCCATGATGAGTCTGGTCGATCATGGTCTTGATTTCTCTTATTCAACTCTTTATAGGAATGATAGTATATCTCTGAATGGATTAAAAAAATAAGATCGGAATACATGTGCGGCATCATTCATCCTCAAAATCCTCTACGCACAATGTGGCTGTACATATGAGAAATTGAAAAAAGTGAAAAGTATGGGAATAATGACAAGGGTGGGTTAAAACATACCTACCTATAACAATGCTTTTCTATGTGTGAACTCGACATCCATAGCAGAAACATTGAAATAGATGCACTCTAAGTATCCCCAAATAACGATATCTCCGGGCGGTATCGTCGGTGGGGTGTCACCGGGCGCCCGATCGCCAGGTTGAGGACAGAACGATCGCGCGTGGGGGGGATTCTTCAACCGCCGATCGCGATCGCCGGGAGCTCCAAAACTAGAGAAAAGAAAGATTTTTTAGAAAAAAGAAGAGAAAAAAAAAAAAGAGAGAAAAAAAAAAGAAAAAAAAAAAAGAAAAAAGAAAAAGGAAAATAGAAAAGATTCGAAAAGAAGAAGTGTGCTTCCCTTTATTGTGGGATTTTTGGCCTTATAGTCTTTCCCTGAAAAAGTGGAGTGTTAGGCTTCGATGTGATCGGAGGGGGGAGTCTTCCCTGTTTGTGGTCAGTTTTCTCTCCATGTTGGAGGGTTTTGCCGTTGGGTATTGAAAAGTGAAAGTGGTGCAAGTTCCTTTTGGCCATGGATGTGGCTTCATCCTCTCTCGTGAAAAGTAATCGGGCCCCTCCCCCCGGGGAGACCGGTACACTGGCCGCTCTGCTGGAGGGGGGATCGTGTGCCGCCCCTGGGGCATCCGAAAGTGTTGAATCCCCCATCGTGTCCCTCAGTAGACCCGCAGTTCTATCTGCTCAGGAGGAGCTCAAGAAAGTTTGCCTCGTCGGCCAAGTGTTTGGCCCTAGGCCCCCGCTCGAAATAGTGCGACAATGGCTTCGAAAAGAGTGGTTCCCTCGAGGACTAATTGTCAGCAAATGTCAGTTCTTACCAGCAAACCACATGCTGCTAGTCTTTGAAAATGAAGAGATGGCGTTCGAAGCCCTAAGCGTTGGCACCTGGCAGCTCGGTCGGGCGACCCTGTGCCTATTCAGATGGTCCCCGGACTTTACTCCCGACAAATCGAAATCACTTCGGTACCCTCTTTGGGTTGAGCTCCCTAACCTCCCATACTTCTTGTACAACTTCGTGTGGGACATTGTCTCTCCTATCGGCAAGCCGTTGGCTTCACGCGAAGACATTGGTGGTCTCATCTATGAAGGTGCAAGACACTCGTTCAATGCTAGGTGGCACCCACAAATTTGCGTCGAGGCCGACCTCAGTTCGCCGCTTCCATCAACGATCAAAGTGGACATGGGCGAAGGAGATGTTTGGGAGCAGGATATCACCTACAAAAACCTTCCCAACGCGTGCTTTCGTTGTGGTCAGCAAGGTCACAGGATTAAAGACTGCCCTCTCAGGCAAAAAAACAAGCGATTTCAAGAAGCCTCGAAAACTGCTCAAGACAACTTTGGCGATTTGACCCACTCGACCAAGGAAGAGGAAGGCAAGGGCCTCCTCAATCCACAAGCTGATGCTGATGGCTTTACTGAAGTTAGAAGAAGAAGGAAAAGAAGTCCGAGGGCCAACGGTGAGAGAAACAACCTGCCAATTACCCCCTACAACAATTTGTATTGCAATCTTGGAAAGGAGATCAACGAGCTTGACTACCCAGGTGGGAAGCCACCTGAGGTAGACACCTACGACGAAGCCCTAGAGATCCCTGACAACAAAGAAACCCCCCCAGGAGGGTTACACTACAAGCAAAGAAGATGGTTTCACCACTAGTAATGAAGACAACATGGATAGTGAAAGTTCCATCATTGGATCGACGATCCCGGAAACGGTGCCGAGCACGGGGCCCAATTCTCCACAGCAAGGAGCATCCCGCAAAGGAAAACAGCCTATGGAGTTACCCTGGAAAAGCCCCCACAAGAACCGATTTCTAAGTCGGGATCAGATCCCAGCGAAAAAGAAAGATGAAGCCAAGAGAAGAAAGGACAAGGCTCCCTCCCGCAAAGAGGGATCAACACAAAAATGATTGTTATCTCGCTAAATGCTAGAGGGCTAACCGACCCCTCAAGAGCGACCATCATTGGTCAATGGCTCCGCGACATTAGCCTAAACCCAGACATTAAATGTATTCAAGGGATTAAAATTGACGGAGAAGACCTCCAAAAACGGCTCAGACAGGTCTCCTCGGCCCATGTGTGGATCCCAACGAAGCACCAGCGGGGGTCCGGAGGAACGGTTATCGGTGTTAAACAACTCTGGCTTGAAAAGCTTGAGAACTCCATTGAAGATGTAAGTCACCGTTGGATTGCGGTTCCTTTTGGGGCTCCTCTTTGTGTTACTATGGTTTCTTTGTACGCCCCTAACGGGGATTTGGAGAGACTGAACACTTGGGCTTCATTAGACTCGCTTCCCCACAACGTGCTTATATGTGGAGACTTCAACATGGTGGAGGACCCTATGGACAGATGGATGGGCAAGGGTTGGGTCATCGACAGTCGGGAGAAAGAAACGTGGGACATGACCAAACTCCACTTGGATCTGGTTGAATTCAAAGACTCGAATGGCTTTTCTTGGTCGAATCTCCAAGCAGGCGAGGATCTGAGGAAAGCTAGACTCGATAGATGCTACATCTCTCAGAGCTTTACTCATCAGTGGGGCCACCCTACCATCACGCAACGCACTGACCTCACCATCTCTGATCACTACCCGATCGTTATCACTTTTCAACCTTCCAACAAGATCCGCAAGGCTCCGTGGTTCCATGCCAATGCAACCACCTTCTCTCTCCCCTCCGTCCATCAAGAGATTGCCGTTGTGTGGAAGGTGGCGTTCGCCTCTGCCTTGGCCCCAGCCAAGTGCTGGAGAAGTGCGGTCGACAAGTCTCGTAAGATCATGATCAGAACTAAGAAGATGCTCGAGACTGTGCGGCGGGCTCGTAGGGAAGCTCTTTACCACAGACTCTGGCGGCTCGAGGAGGAAGTGAACAAAGGAAAACACCAAGCCCAGAAAGGTCTCCGAAAAATCAGAGCAGTGTTGAGATACGAGGAAGAAATACAAAGGAAAAACTTGCAAATCTTCTTCAAGGAGTGGTGGGCCGGCAAAGCCGACAAACCCACCAAAGAGATGTGCCGTATCCTTAAAAGGAAACACAACAGAGAGGCGATCCCCCTACTGCTAGATCCACATGGCAATGTATGCAATTCGGAAGAAGATAATTTTGGCATCATCGAAGGGCACTTCACGAGACTCCTGGGAACCTCGAACCCCCTCTCCCACCATAGAAGGGACTGCATGGCTGCCATTTCTAGGGTTTCCCCCTAGAGAATACCACCCAACCTCCACTCCCTGCTTCATGCCCCTATCTCTGAATCAGAAATCATTGAGGTCATTGATGCCCTCCCCCTCGGTAAAAGCTCGGGACCCGACGGACTCACTAACGAGTTCTTTAAATCCTTCAAGCTGGTGGTTGCCACCCCTCTTCGGATGGTTTGGCAAGAAGCGCTAAAGTTTGGTGCTCTTCCTTCTTGTCTAAATAATGGAATTATCAAGTTGATACACAAGAAGGGGGAAAAGAACAGAATCGAGAACTGGCGGCCTATTACGATGCTCCAAACAGGATACAAGATCATCGCCAAAGTCATAGCCAACAGACTCTCGTGCCACCTGAGATCTTGGCTTAGTGAGGACCAAAAAGGTTTCATCAAAGGCAGGTCTATCCTGGAAACCATTATGGATATTTGGGAAGGTATTCAATTTGCAAATGAGTCTAATCAAGATGTGGTTTTCCTCAAGATCGACTTTGACAAAGCCTACGATAGGCTAGAATGGGACTATATTCTGCAGTCGCTCCAAGATCTCGGATGTAGTCAAAAACTCACCAAGATGATCGCGACCCTTCTCGGAAACGCAACGACCCAAATTAACGTTAACGGCAAACTTTCGAAGGCGATGCATCTTAAAAGATCTATTAGACAAGGGTGCCCTCTAGCCCCCCTTCTTTTTGCCATCGCCACTGAGGGGCTGAGCAGACTTGTGGCACATCATGTGGAGGCTGGCAATATCAAAGGCCTCCGGCTGCCTCACGACCACAGTCAAATCATCATGAGACTTTTTGCCGATGATATGAACGCGTTCGTTCACAATGATAATACCAGCCTGGAGACTTTCTGGAGGTGTCTTGATACCTTTTGTGAGGCCTCTGGATCCAAAATCAACCACTATAAGACCGCCTTTAGGGCTATTGTGGGACATCATCCTGGCCTTCTCATTGATCATGGCTGTCAAATCATTCCGCAGGGCCAAATCTTTCGACTTCTTGGAATCCCCTTGGGGTTTGGCATCTCTATGGAGCAGCGATGGAACTGGGTGCTGGCCAAACTTGAAAACAAGCTTAACTACTAGAGAGGCATGCAAATCAATCTCGCTGGACGTGCGATGGTTATCAACACGTTCCTCCTCTCGTCTACCATCTATTTCCTTTCTTGTTGGAGACCGAATGAGCAAGGCCTGTCCAAACTGAATAGTATCTGCAGAAACCTTCTTTGGACGGGTGATCATAACAGAAGGGGGGTGCCTAAAATCAAATGGGCCATCTGCACCAGCCCTAGAGATAGCGGGGGGCTTGGTATCCTGGACATTGGGTGTATGGCTAACAAACTGGCAGCCAAATGGATGATTAAGGCTTGGTGCAATAGGGAGGCCTCGTGGGCCAAGCTGATCTTGAGAAACAAGAATGAGTTGGCCCTCACGGGGTTCCCGAACTGGAAGAATCTTGACATCATGACCCTGCTTTTCTCCCCGATACCCGTCTTCCCGAAAGGCTCCAATCTCGTGTGCTCTCTTTGGAAGGGCTGGAATAAAGTCAAAAACCTCACAAGAATTAGTGAGGATTGGAAGTGGGCGGCCGGAATCAGACAAAACGACTCTATCTGGTTTTCGATACATGGCATCCGGAGTGTGGAGTCGTGGAACATTCAAAATGCCAAGAAGTTATGGAACAAAGGATTCAAAAAATGGAAACACCTCTGGAAACATGACACCAACAGCTGGATCAACTTCGAGGACATCGACCCTCGCATAAACATCTCCTACGAAGAATGGAACACTTTGCAAAGCAGATGCCTCGCTTGGGATCGTCACAAGACTCGCCTTCTCATGGGACACGACACACCGAACTCGCTTGGTCTCAAATGGCACAATGGAAATAGCCTACTCAAAATCCCGAACATCAAAGAAACGGCTGACCTCCAGATCAGCCTCAACAAGAAGTGGTGCCTGTCTTGGACGCGGCTTCGGTGGGACATGAAATTCATGGGTATCTGGCACCCCCTAATAGAGATTAAGAAGTCGGTCCTCTTATGGCAAATTCTTCATCGAGGAATCTGGACCAACCATAAAGCTAGCAAACTTTGTGGGATCCCTCCTTGGTGCAAACGCTGCCACCGTGCTATCGAAGATGTCCCACACATCTTCCTTACTTGCCCCAACTCCTACAGAATCTGGCAGACGGTTGGAATGAAAATCAGACTTCAAAAACAGCCTAGTTGGAAACAAGTCCTTTTGGGAGAAGCGATCGGCTGCTCTGCGACACTCTGGAACGCCATCAGAGGGGAAGTCCTGTGGAAAATTTAGCGGGAGAGGTGTGCTCTCAACTTCGGCGATCCCCCCAGGGAGTGGTCGATTGAGAAATCACTATTCCTCCTTGGTAAAAGGATTGTTAACAGTAAGAAATCCCCCCCCTTCAGGCACCATCAAGTCCTCCTCTTGGTCAACAACAAGCTCAAACCCAAGTGGGCCCCGCATGAGGGCGATGAGAGGGTGATTAACCTTCTCTGTAATGCAACCTAGGATTCAATCAAGCTTCCCCTGCTTTGTGGGATTTGGGGGGTCCCGTGGGCACTAGTCCCCTTCTACTGTACCTTTGTTTCTTAATTTAATTCAAGTCCGGGAGAGTAGGCTATTGCCGAACTTCCTTTATATTAAAAAAAAAAAATTTGTTTTATGGATCCAATTATGTGCATTAACTGGGCATAGACCTAACAAAATATGGCTGCCTTATGATGATTGCACCATTGAATAGACTCTATATAGTAGGATTTTGATGATTTTAGTTAGAAATACAATTAATGGAAACCATGTTCAAAGAATGATATAGAAATAACATGAGAAGTCTGCGTATCTTGATAATCGAGAAAGAAAAGTAATTCAAAGTAGAATTGTGTGATGAATTAAGTCTTGCCTATGCATCTCTTGGTCTGTCTCATTGAATATATGAAATGAAACATCATTCAATGCGAGGTGACACCCATGATTTGTGTCAAACTGGACCTAAACAAGGATCTTCCCTCAAAAATGGGAGATTAGGAATCCCTAGAGGAGGAGGAGGTTTACAAAAGTTTGTCAAACACTTTTTTTCATTCTAGTATGCGAGGCTATATGATTAAAGAGTCTGTGATGAGGAAGAAAAGAAATCCATAATGAAGAAGGAAGGGAACAGAAATGCCGAAATAATATGGATTAATTACTTTATATCCTTAATAATATGAATCTTTGACTCCAATAATCCTTTATGGAACTTGAAGAAATTCCAAGAAATGCACTTCAAAGAACCAAACTTAGAAGGGTTCGCTGAAGTGAGACATAGAAGGAACAAGCCCCAAGGTGAGAATGAGAAAAGCCCTCCTCATTTGGTCCACGAAGCCAATATTATATGTAACTATTAGAAGGAGGTAGATCTCTTGGACTACCTTGGGGAATTGAATCAATTAGTGACTCCAAATGATGACAAGAGAACTATAGAGGATTATTCCACAAGTAAAGAAGACCATATATAGAATTACACCACAACAAAAGAGGATGGAATCATTACGAGTAAAGAGGAAAACCATAAAATTCTAAGCTAAATTATAGAGTTATCGATTGCCAAAAGGTTCCTAGATTTGTTGAAAAAGAAGTCTTCCCACAAGGGGATAATTCCAATTGAAATCGTTTGGACGAGCCCCATGATAGGCAAGCTTTTGTGTTAGGACCTTTTTGCCTTGAAAAGTGGAGGTGAAGAGAAAAGAAATAGAAAAACGTACAAGACCCTCCCTTGCAAAGGTCAAAGCCATCATATATGATGGTCGTCTATTTTAACATTTATTTTCTATGTGGCCTCACTAGAGCCATCATTATTGAAAAATGGCTATAAGATAAAAGCTCAATCGACCATGCATATGTCTTTAAGAGATCAAAATCAACGGTGAAGAAATTACTAAGAGACTTAGCAAAATATCTTTTCCTCATGTATGGCTCACTATCTTACACTTAGAAGGCACTAGTTACTCAGCTATGAGGATCAGACATGATTCGATGCAATGCCTAGTATAGATCCATGAGGATCAAAACCATTGATGGATTGCTCCCTCCCTAAAGAACCTCATGCCATTCAACATTGCATTGGTTTATATGCCCAATCTCAAAATGGATGGACATGTTACTTGGAAATCATTGGGAGATATAGGAACAAATAGGTCTTGTCATTGACTTGCTAAATAGGGACATATGGGCCCTCGTGAAACTCCATCATTATCTAATGAAGAACAAGGATAAAAGTGGCCTCTCTTTATCAAATGTCTAGATTTTATCAAATCTTTGAGAAGCTTGATTGGATAGATCTTCTGTGTCTTAGGAAATCATTGAATTATTCGGCCCCCATCCATCGTGATTTGGAAATTTTTGTTCTCTTTTTATGCAATTATCTTTCCCCCATCACATATAGAATCTTGTTAAAAGCACTTTTGCTTTGTATCTATCTTAAAAGATGAAGATAATTTCTAAGTTGATGAAAGGGCATAAGGAATGCTTGAGAGAATAAAGGAAAAGAAAAAGTTGATATACATTCAATTATTCACTATCTTTTGAAATTGAATCCATAATTATTATGTGTTGTACATAAAATATATAGTGAACACCCCTATTTTGCACTAATGTCTTTGATGACCATATCAAAAAATACGGATTGAAAGCCATTTAATGCATATAGAGTATTCCTTCTTGGGAGAATAGTAGCAATCATGATATTTTGCTATGCCCTAGGGCTAAATGCTTCAAGGGTTCGTTATTTCATTTGCTATTATGACTATGCACTAGCGATAGAGGTCTCAGATGTAAGAAGTATTGTTGGCATCAAAGCTCATTCAAAAGACTCAAAGAAGACTAGTTCCCTTTTATTTCATCAATTTTATTGTTACCAAATCTATAAATACATCTAGATGTAGTTTTTCTCAAAAGAATTCCAAATGATATTCAAAATTATATCTAATATCATCATCCTTGAGATTCACATCAGTATGAGATGCTATTATTTTTGTATTTTGATTTAACTTTTTCTCAGAAGGACATTTTCTCTTTAGCCATGATTTCTATAATTTAATTCTATTGATAATATTTGATGTATGGTCCTTTCTATTTGTCTTCTTAAAAAAAGAAAGTAAAAAGGCACTTTGAGTGGATTACTTTTTATCACTCTACGTCCTTTTAATGTGCATGTGAAGAATATGGTTTGTGCATGATAATGAGACTTTTTTATCCCCTGAGTGTTCCATGTCAAAGATTCATTTTTCTACAAGGATTGGACCATGTAGAAAGCGAATATGCTGTAAAAACACAAAGATCAATATCATCAAATGTTCATTTAAAAAGTTATTATGAACTGAATTATCTCTTTTGAAATCAAGTGCTATATGATGAAATCAATCACACACACATAATAAATAACTTGTTGCCTCATGATCTTCAAAACTCCATCTAATTTAATCCAAATCTCCATTCTTGAAAATGATACTTCTAGATTTCTTTTTACATTTTTTGTAAGCTCGCAAGATGTTTTCCACTTAGATACACATTGCATCTGCTTGTTTTCCATTACTATTGTTGAAAAATCATCTTGCTTATGCACCTCCCATTGATAGATCTTACATTACATCACCTATACTTTATGAAAGCTTTTGATATTTTCTACGATGAACATCTACACCATGAAATCACATTTTTTATGAAATATGTGTAACCCAAGTGAAGATGAACTAACTCATGAATGATCCTTACCTCTCGATGCAATGTATATATGTGTACATTTGCCAATTATATTGGAAGTATACGATCCCAAATCATGAACACAAATGAGAAACTATGTAGATCAATAGTTTGTCTAGAAGGAGCTTTGCCAACCTTAGTTCCAACTATCCACCCTCTTGTACGTGGACTTTGGATGAACTAGAGACAAGGGAACTTACAATTTTTACCCCCACTTATACCAAACATGCATTTAAGAGTCTTAAAATCTCCAATGAAATGGCACTCATTTTTTACCTTACACGATGCTTAATAGTTAGCAATTCAAATGAATGTTGCGTTTGGATAACATTTGGAATGTTTTTCTATAAGAACAACCACTTAAGTCCTTTATGTTTCACAGATGGAACTTCAACACACGTAACCCACCATAAGTCTATTTCTAATTGTAATTTGAAAGCTGGAGCATTATATTTACCAACCCTATATTTGAAATCTCTATTCATTAGTGCAACTCTAATGCTCTCCAAAAATATAATAAATTTCTTCTAGCTTCTACAGTCAACAAGTCAATCATCATCAAGTTCAACGTTGAACTCATCTGTCCGCATCATAGTGCAAAGTGGGCTCCTGCAACCTACCATAGGAAGCCTCATTTATCTTTCAGTTATCAATGTAGTTTGATACGATAATGAAAGTTAAATGAGTCTTTCTTATGCGGAATGCAATTGGGGCCTCTATCCCACAAGATATTCAATCTCAATAGCTTACTCCTCCAATTTTTGGGGATAGTTATTTCCTATCTTATCTTCAGGAACCTATACCTATAGTGGAGGAAGGAAACTCAAGAAAGGTAAGCCATGCAACATGTCTTTAAAGTCACCTCTCCTTCATTCAAAACAACTTGGATAATAGAAAGCGTTAAGATGAATCTAGTAACAGATGTAAGAAGAGTATTCCTATAAAAGAATATGTGAATTTTTGAAAACAAGATAGATTTAGGGGAAAAAACGTTACTTCGATTTTTAGGGTGCCAATTTGAGAGCCTTAAAAAATTGATCAATGATATCTATGATCCATAAAAGATTTTCATTTCAAGGGTTTTTTTCATTTTTTTCGTTGAGCATGACCAGTGGGTTATTAGGAATATGTCTGTAGTTTCTCTCATATGGTATCCATCCTTTACTCCTATAAAAGAAAACCCATACAGGGTTCTAGTTTCAATGGAGCTTAGAACTCTCTTACTCAATGGTATATTTTGATTATAAAATATGTATTCAAGTGGGTAGATTATGTTACTATGAATATTAAGCGTAAGTGGATCCTAAGGTGTTAGGTAAACTTTGTGATTAAAATTGAATTAGTTATATCTCCCAAAATTTTTTATTTTTTTTTTTAAAGGAAGTTCGGCAATAGCCTACTCTCCCGGACTTGAATTAAATTAAGAAACAAAGGTACAATAGAAGGGGACTAGTGCCCACGGGACCCCCCAAATCCCACAAAGCAGGGGAAGCTAGGGTGCTCTCAACTTCGGCGACCCCCCCAGGGAGTGGTCGATTGAAAAATCTCTATTCCTCCTTGGCAAAAGGATTGTCAACAGTAAGAAATCCCCCCCCTTCAGGCACCATCAAGTCCCCCTTTTGATCAACAACAAGCTCAAACCCAAATGGATCCCGCATGAGGGCGACGAGAGAGTGATCAACCTTCTTTGTAATATCTCCCAAAAATTGATATATAAGAGCCATCCAAGAATTTATTTCTTGTGCAACCAAAGGTATCTACTTTGCTAGAGATCTTGAAGCAAAAAAGGTCAAAATAATTTTACTATGAGAGGATGAGACAAAGAAGAAGAATCTTTTATAGAACTAGATAAGAAAAGGTTAAAGGATGTGGGTGCCTTGAATCTCCAAAGATCAAAGAAGTTATGGAACAAAGGGGTTCATTTGTGGAAACAAATCTAGAATCAAGAAAAGAAACAATCGTTTAGTTTTAAGGACATTAACCTTGTTCTGAGAGTGGTCCATGAAGATTGGTACCTCTTAAGAAATAAAATCATTGCTTCTGATAAACAGAAGACTCACCTCCTTCTCGACCAACATCTTCATCACATGGAAGGCATAAGAGGACACAATGACAACAAACTAGAAAATATTCCGTGTCTCAAAAACGAAATCTAGAGTTTCATGTCTCACTTAAAAGGAACTAGAGTCTAAACTAGCCAAGTAGCATATGGTATTTTTAGTTCATGGCCCAAGGGGAGACCCCCCGCCCCCGTAGAAAAGAATAAAAAAAGTAGTTTTGATGTGGAAAAAACCTCCACTAGTGAATTTGAATTGATGTAAAAGCTAATAAAATCTGGGTGGGCCCTTCATTGTGCAAGTAATGCCTCAATGGTAGATAAGACTAAGTTCACCTCTTTTTTTCATTCGCAAAAACATTTTAATGTTCCAAGGGAAAGAATTTGGCCTGACAAAGTGAAAAAACTAGAAAAACGATTTACTTAGAGAAGCAATCGGTTGCTATGTGGCCTTATGAAATGTGATTAGGGGGGAAGCTGTCTAAAAGATATCGAAAGAAAGATAGGGGGCCAATGTCAATCACATTCTAAAAGTTTGGCCCATCAAAAAACTATTTGGCTTGTTAGGGAGAACAATTGTAATGATTCTAATGACCTTCCCTTCAGACATCATGGAGTGTTTAGTTGTTATAACAATAGGATGCTAAGCAAATGGGCGTCCTTTAGGGATATGAAGAGGTTATTAACCTTATTTGTAATAGTTTCTAGTGGCTCTTCAATGTTTAATAGCTAGTATTGGTTTCTTACCAATCATCAGAGTTTAGCTAATTATTGCCTTATGGGTGCCTTCTTTGTATCTCCTTCAGGCATCCCTACCCTTGCTTGTGAGATAAAGGCGTGAGTTCCAACCTTATGAGCATATGAACATCTTTTGATGGCACATGGAGCATCATGAAGCAAGAAATCAAGCATGAGAGCTTGTACATTGTATTTGAATTTGAATCCCTCTCAATCAATCACCTACCACACTTAAGCGTGATGAATCCGTTTTTCTTTTGGAAAATAGTAATTGTTTCCTAGATTGTACGAAATATTTTCAAAGTTTTTTATATATATCAAGTAGTTTGAGATCTTTTGATCTTGCATGTGAAATTATTTTAGAAGTTTGAATAAGAAAGAAGACCCCTTGATAAGGAATCCCCGTACTTGCTTGAGTTTTTTCTTCCCATTTAGTTAGCGATATCTCACTCTCTGTTTTGACAAACAAGGAGCTACATAGATATGAATGTAGACTAGATTTTCCTCCTCATATTTTATCCATTTATTCTAATCTCTTTTTTTTATAACTATAATATAGAATTCTAGATTTAACTCGAAGATCTCATCTTAATTCTTCATAATGAGAAACTCTATCTTGAGTGAACAATGTTCTACGTGTGTGTGTGTCTAGTGAAGGCAATGAGTAGTCTGTATTCAAGGGATTGGTTCTCTTAGTGGAATCAAGTAATATGAGGGGGATAACTTTCATAATTAAACTATTATATTATTGTTTGAATGAGAAAAGAATTTTGATTTATTCCAAAGGAACTCAAAGAAACATTGAATCAAGTGAACAGAGGAAGCTATTGAAGGCTTTTGAAGAAGCGGAGTTGTTGATTAAAGCTCAACAAGATATACACAACCAAAGGGAATCCTCATAGTGAGGAATGAAGGCATTTATGACATCTATTTTTATACTCTTGGAGTACGAGGCTAAATGTCTCAAAGTCATATCATTCTTCTCAAATAAAAGAACCTTTGAAGAGTACATCATGTTAGAAGATAGCACATAGACTGGAAAGCTAGATACTAGCAACTATCATCCATGGAAGTTTAGTATTTCTACCTTTCTTATGAGGAACGATTTACAGGGACTAGTTCATGGATCCGTTTGTGAACATCTCCTAGGAAAATTGTTTATAAGTGATTGATTCCCCTATAGAATTACAAGAGGAGGGTTTTTTATTTATACAATTTATGAGAATCTTGTGAGCATAAGTGGTCCTCGGGGTCTTTAGGCATCTGTTTTGACAATGTTCTGGACAATAATTTACGTGTCTCTTGAGATACAAAAGTTTTCATTCTAGGTGTATGATGGATAGGGATAGAGTAAAATTTCCTAGAAAATGAGAGTACATGAGAGAAAATCTAGGCTATCAAGCTATTCTTTGGCACCCAAGTGCTTGAATTTTTAGGTTCTAGCATCACTCACCATTTGGGTAATTTGAGAAATCTTCGAAGGTTTATGTCTACCCTACATCCATGGTTGTCACTTTCGGTTCACCTTCCCCTTCTCTAATGGTGACCACATTGTTGTGGATTAGTTCACCCTACCACACCCAAACCTCCTTCATGCCTAGAACTAGTGGGAATTTATATTATTTTAATGGCTTAATGGGGCTTGATCATCATGATTTGTGTTTTTTCTATGGTGGAGTGTCTTGCCTCTAAGATTGAGTGGTTATTCGGAAAACAAGGGAGATCTACCACTTGCATGACTACCCATTAGGAAGTGAGGGATTTTGTGCAAGACATCTAGGGTTACACACACTAAGTGTGCAAATTTTACTATAGAACTAGAGGGTCTCCAGGTATATGGTTGTTGATTTCTTCATCCCAATAGGAGTTTAATGTCCTTAGTATGTTCATCTTATAGTGTACTTGTTGGAGAGATTACCTTTCCTTTACTTGTTAAAACATGTTTTGGCTTATGTTTTCGTTTTATCCTGAAAATGATAAAGTTGAAAATTTTTTCTTGCAAACTACCAGATTTCGCTTGGTTGCATTGTGATTTTTGAGATTGTGAAATTAGAAGGTAGCTACAAAATAAAGACAAAATAATTAAAAAGTGTGTAAATATGGATAAAATGAGTGATTTTTCAAGTGAGTGTTGTGAACGAAATTTTTTTTCATCATGGATCATACCTAAGAATTTTGTAAAATTGTGCATACACCTATGTGTGAGAAATGTGCAGTTCATATATATGTGTATGTTTAATTTGGTATTACATCTCCTTCTCACTTGTGAAAAGTCTATTTATAATCATACATCCATAACCCCGCTTTTCTAAATTTAAATCATGTGTCTTCAAAGTGTATACCAATACTTAGTCACCAACTATAAAGCCTTTTTCTTTCAGATGCAGATCAAATGATCCTTTTGTGTCTTCTTTGTTGCATATATACCTACTATTCCTCTCAATCGCATCTCTCCTTAGTGCTCTAAAATTTTTTTCCTTGAGGATAACCAATGACCTCTCCACTAATGCTCTTCTGTGACCTTTAGGGTGGGTATCCAAAAATCTAAAGGAAGAACAAAATTCTAACCAAGTACCCTCTTAAAGGGATTTGCATTGGGTTCCAATTTGTAGGCCACATAATATGTAGAAGAAGTTGATGTAATAGTTTGTCCCAATCTAAACATTAGTTTTTTATGAGGTTATTCAATATATTGCATTTCATTCTATTAGTACTATTCACTTTTCCATTTGCTTGCCAATGGTATGGTGTTGATTTCCTATGAATCACCGTGAAATCTTGCAACATATACTCAATCACTTCATTCAAGACATGAGCTTCTCGATCACTCATTTACATGACATGGAATCCATATCTAGTGAAGATATTCTCAAACAAGACTTTTGTTGTAGTTTGTTCATAGTTTTTCCTAATGGCTCTCCATTCTACCCATTTGGTAAGATAGTGTGTGGCCAGAATGATCTAATCCACATGAGAGCTTCTAGTCATACGGGTTAATATGATGCACAAGTGTATACCCCACTTGTAGAATGCATGTCCTCCCATCATGGGTCTCAATGGAATCTTGTCATTATGAATAGGATATTGCGATGTTTTCCATGTGTCACATCTCTTCGCAAAGGTATGTACATTCATATGAAGGGTAGGCCACCAAAGACCTAAAAATAGAATAGCTTTGATCACACAATCAAGTCAAAAGTTCCCTTTTGCAAAACCATTGTTTGGATTTTCTAATATCTTCAAATACTCAATCTCATATATGCATAAGATTAGATATCGGTCTCTTCCACTCTTGTATTGACTATCATAAATGCAAGTATAGTCTTCAATTTCCTCCTTTAGAATTCCTTATCATGCTAAAGTTAGGTCTTGGGGACATTTCCTTGTTCTTAGGAATTCAACTACAGGATTGATCCATTCATAGGTTAGATACACTTGATACAAGTTTGTGTGTTCCACTAGTGGAGGTAATACCTCTCAAACAAACTTTGCAGGAAGAGGTAGAGGTTGAAGAGGAAGAGGCATAGGATGAAGACAACGTAGGGGGAGATCTCAAAGCTCCTCTCCATGTTCCATATGTGGCTTAACTAATTGCATTAATACGAATTGGTTAACACCAGTGTTGTACCAAAACAGGACACTATAGTGTCCTTTTTTCTAATAAATAAAAAAATTCACACATACTAATCAAATAAAATTTCGAGAAAAACCTTAAAGATCTATAAGGATCTATACCTAGATGCTCTATAAAAAATATATATTTTAAAAAATAACCTTTTTTGATAACTCAAAATATAGAAATGATTGAATATGGTTGATAAAAACTGTTTTTCTATAAACTTATATATGAGAAGAAAGAAATATCTCCATAAAAAGAATTTTCCTCCTATTGGAATCATTTTTCTAATGTTAATTTATTGTCATATAATCATTTATGACAAGTCTTGGGAACTAAAAAAATCATTTTTATAATAAAAAATTTAGTACAATATAGGCTGCTCATTATCTAGTTACACACTTTAACAGCCTTCTATATGATATTGATTCATAGAAACATTAAAATGCTTTGTGTTTTATTTAAAAACCATCATATAGTAGCATAAAGATATGCTACATGTCTTTGAACCAATAATTTTGTATGTATCCCACATACTACTAGAAATCTCAATATTTCATTGAATGGCCATAATCCATATGAAAGATCTTTAGTTTCATTTGAAATTAATGTGAGGCTACCCAACAATGATATGGAGGTGGTCTTAGTTAATCAGCATTGGGACTTAACTAGCTCAATACAGCACTTTCTCATCATGGGATCTAAAGATCTTCATGATTTTAAAGTTCCAATATGAGGAAACAAGGTAAGAGTTGGATTCCATTTATATCTATCTTATTCTATCATTATTGTTAAACAATTTCATAGTGTTTTACTATATTACGAAATGTCCATAGAATGGAAAGAGATTGAAAAAAAAATTCAAGGTCCTCACCAATTGGAGCATGGATGCAACTGAATTTTCAATGTTATATCTCGTTTGCAAATTTTTCTGAATTTTTATGTAAGAAAATGTGAAACCTATGTGCAAATCTAATTTTGCAATCAAAATATATTCACATTTCCTTCATAAACATTATGCACACATTCTACCTAGATGTGCACAATCTCAATATTATTTTGGTAAGTGCATTCTTGTTGTTTATTGTCTTTGTTGTGATGTCAAATGTACATTGTTCTTACTAAAACTCACTCCTACTTTCATTTAAAGAAAGTCACTTATGTTAAAAAGTGGGACCCATCACTTACAAATTGTAGAAAGCCTATAAACAAGAGTCTAATCTTCTCATTTCTCACTTTCGCAACTACGTAGTGAGTGATAGATCAGTTCTTTGTGTGTTTGGAGCTATGGCTTCTACCTCTACAACTACTAAGAGGCCATGCCAAAATTTTCTAGAACTTTTATAAGATTCGGATTATAAAAGTTAGTATGGCCTATATGATCTTCTCTCCAAGGTTCTTGACCTTCATGGCATTGTGAAAATGAATGCTGATTCCTTAGAGGAGCTGCTTCAATATATGCAAGTTCGTATACTGTGTTTCTCTATCAAAATACCACCATATGATGTAAAATGGGTTCCTTATGACCTTCTCAACTAATTCAAAAAAGCGATGAAGCAATTCCAAGTGATTGTAGAGGAATCAGATTGTCTCCTGGATGAGACTATGCCTCTTATAAAGAAATTAAATAGGAAACGCAATATGGGTGCAAAATACCTATCTTTGATTCCTAACATAACCTTCATTGTGTATGAAGAACCAGATCTAGCTCATCAGGATATCCCTCATCTTCTTGTGGGTGGTTTTGTTGATAATAAAAAGGAACCACTAAATCTCCTATTAGAGAGAAAAGGAATTGAAAAACCTTATCCTCATGGTGTGGATGACAAGTTGGAGGAAGAACCTATGCCGTCCACCTCTTTAAAGCTAGAAGGGACTATCTGAGAGGTTGAGATTGAAGCTTTCTAAGTGGTTCTTATTGAGGGAAAATAATTTTTATTCTTACTGATTTAAAAAAGGCATTTGGGTAACATCTTGATGAATGCCTAAGTTTATTATGTACCATGTAAAAGTGCCTTTGGGATAACAACTCTAAATTATTGGAGAAAAAGTGTTTTCCATTTGTTGTGTTAGTGTCCGGCATAATAAAGTTTGTTTGCGATGACATACAAGTGAACATCAATAAATCATAGGCCAAGCAAGGATAATGGAATCCAAGTTTCTCATCTCACTAGTCATCTAGTAGAGTGGGATGTCTCACTCTAGGATTAATTTACATCTTCTCGAGAGAGGAGAATGTTGGTACATTTGGAAGGCCTAGATGCTTGACCAAATAATTAGGAATTCTCACATACTCATTTCAGCTCACATGTGTATGGCATGTGAATAAATCTTGTAAAAGTTATCAATTTTACTTCACCAGATAAAGTAAAAGGAAATGAGATAAGAGCCAAGAACCCCGACTGTTTGATGGTTGGAATCAAATCAATCAACACCTTAAGTGTAGGAACACTTTTTGGTAAGGGAGCTTCATAAGATCATGAAGATTTAGTGATGTTAAGAGCCAAGAACCATGACTATTTGTTGGTTGGAATCAAATCAAACAACACCTAAAGTCTAGGACCACTTTTATTCAAAATCTAAATTCTCTCTATGTTTATAGATAGAGGTGATTTTTCATCATGGGCTATGATAGAGAAGAGAGCTCCATTGAGCCTCATTATTGAGCATACATTGAGTTCACATATGCATGTGTAACTGCGCTACATCTACTTTGTACCATACATTCATTAGCACATAGAATTTGATCCATTTCTTGATGAAAATCTATGTCTATTATTCTGTGGTGTAACCTCTTCATTTTAGTGATCTTGTTTGATGGTGTTCTTTGCATGATCACTTGGAAAATCTGAAACAAATCTTTGAGTAGTGTCTCAAAAACAGGTTTGAAGTTGAATTGTGTTAAATATCATTTCTTGGTCACTAACGACACTCTTCTTTGTCACATAGTATCGAGTAAAGGGATAACTGTTGATCCGGCAAAGATCACTACTATCCTCTCCATGCCTATTCCACAAACTCCAAAGAAATTACAAAGTTTTTTAGGACATGTAGGATACCATGGAGGATTTATACGAATGTATTCTGAAATATTTAAGCCCTTATCAAGGCTTCACAATAAGAAGGTTCCTTTCTCGTGGAGACCTGAAGCTGAGAAAGCATTTTATGAAATAAAGTTGAGGCTATGTACTGCTCCACTTTTAAGTGTTCCTAACTGGTCATTAGAGTTTCATGTGCAATAGATGCTAGTCTTCATGTTATTGGAGTAGTCTTGGCTCATCCATCATCACACAAGGTAGACTAGCCTATTGCTTATGCTAGCAGATTAGTCACCAAAGCAGAAAGGAACTACATCACTATCAAAGGGGAAGGTTTGCTAGCATATTCCCCCTTTAAAAATTTCAATATTACCTCATAGGTGTGCATTTTATTGTCATATCTAATCATCTGCCTGTGAATTACTTGATTAACAAGCCTAGAGTAGCTAGAAGGGTTTGACAATGGTTAGTGTTATTTCAAGAATTTCATTGTGATATTCACATTAAGGCAAGGAAACAATGCTATTTGGTAGGTCAAGTATCAAGACTACTCTCAATGAAAAGACAACAGGAATGAATGATGAGTTGGTGGATAGTGATCTCTTTCTGGTAGCAACCCAAACCGATTGGTATGATGGAATTCTAGATTTTCTCCCTGTTAGAAACTTTCTAGAACACCTAACTGCAATAGAAATTTAGAGGAGATTAATCTTTGAAGCCAAACCTTACTCACTGATAAATAGAAATGTTTATAAGTATTGTTAGGATAGCATCTTGAGAAAGTGTTTTTATCCAGAGGACTTGACCCACAAAGTCATGCACAAGGGACTATGGTGGCCTCATATCTACAAAGATGCGATCAAGTTTGCTAAAAAATGCGACATTTGCCAGAGGTGTGATCCTAGGTCAACAAGATTTAATTTTCAACCATTAGGCATCTCCACAGGATGGCTACTTGAGTAAGAAGTATATTCTGATGGCCACATGTTATGCAACAAAGTGGATAGAAGCTAAAGCCCCTACGGATTGCACTTCCTTGATGGTGGCTAAGTTTTTTTATAAACGTATTTTCTAAAGATTCCGTTGCCCACTTGAAATTACTAGTGAGAGGGGCACACACTTTATAAATAAATTACTCCAATCTATCTTTGACAAATACAAGGTTTTTCACAAAAACTCATGTGCCTACTATGCAGGGCAAATGGTCAGGCACAAATTTCTAACAAAATTTTCATTGGGTTGCTATGAAAATTAGCTTTTGACCACCAAGGCTCTTGGCCTCAAGCATTGATCAGTGCGATTTCAGCTTGTTTTACTACTAGAAGAGGATCCACTAGCTAGAGTCTATTTTACTTAGTATCTTCTGAAGAAGCATTGGTGCCCTTTGAGTTTATTATGAAGAGAGAAATTGGAGCGAGAACCATTGGAATTGAACCTCCTATTAGGAGACTAGTGACATTAGAGGATTACAGGGAAGAAGCTATGAAGAAACTATAGGTAACACAAGAAGGGGCCAAAAGATTGAATGACAAGTATCTCAGGGCTAAATTGGCACCTAAATGGACAGGACCATACAAGGTAATAAAGGTATTACCATAGGGATCATTACATCTAGAAGACTTGCAGGGTGAGAGGATTCCCATGGTCAACATCTCTAGGCTCAAGAATTACCTAAACTAATTCAAAGATGGATGAAACTCACCCTTTGCACACATCATAATGTATTTCATTTCGATTCTACACTTCAATTTTGGGATGATAATCCAATAAAAGAGTAGTTGCACCAGGATGGTGCAAGGAGTGGATGTGGGGGTATATAGAGCAGAAGATTATGAGCTTTGTTTCACCTTCCAATGTTATATGGCAGCGGCTGAAATATCGATAGAATAAGTGTGAGAAGAGATGGTGTATACCTACAAAAGATGAGTCATGTTTTGCAAAAACTTGATGTACACCTGTGAAGATGACTTTAGGGATAGTAATTAGACACCTTGGGTTTGTTAAGGATGCATATAGTCCACCTTACAGCTTTGGAAGATCAATCTCAAATTGATTCATAAAAGACAGACAACTTGCCATCAATCAGCTGACTCATGGTATGTTAGGTCTCCTCTTATTTTTTTCCACCATACAATATCTCCTATTATTCTAATCTCAAACATAAAAAGAATCAGAATACATACACATATATACACACATATACACATACACATACCCACATACACATATACATGCAAACATATACACTTACATACATGCATACATATACACATATACATACATATAACATAAACACACATATAGATATCCACATATATACATAGACACATACACATGCATGCATATACACACATTCATACAAAATACATGCATTTATCCCACAAGAATATCTATTTGTGCATATGTGAATATGTGTGTATGTGTAAATGTGTGTATGTGTAAATGTGTATATGTGAATCTTTATGTATGTAAATAATCACATTATTAATATCAAATACCATTATTTGTAGATTTCGATCAATCAGATAGAACTCCACCACCGCCTCCTAATCGTGCAAGGACTGTATATTGTAAGTATATCAAACTTTTATTTTTAAATATATTTGAGATATACATAATTGATATATATATTTTTTCTTGTTATAATCAGATTCTGATAAATGAGTGGTCACTCCACCACCTCCTACCCATGCAACAACTTCACATGTGTTGTCTCATAGGGATTATGATGAGTTTTACTATCAAGAGCATATCATATGTTGGTGTAACTCTTGCTATCCCACGCATCAAAGACCACGATTGGAATGTATTGAACATGAGGTATATATGGTAGATTTGAGCATGCACCACCACTTGGTCAACATGATAATGTTTCGATATGTACTTTTTCTATAAATTAATGTCATTTTCTTATTTAAAAGACATATACAAAATCAAAATATTGTTGATATACAACAATTCTTGCTCGATGATGATGATGATAATAATAATTTCCATACTCATAATGCTAATATACCTCCTACACGTCATGGACTTGTTGTTCATCAATTACAAGGAGAGGTTTCTAGAGATCCTCCATCTCATGCTTTAGAGATTGAAATGGCTAAATATTATCCATTGTTGGCTCATGATCGTTTTCTAGTACAAACATATGATAGAAGAAGATATGGAGGATCGAATAGAGGATCACTTCCTTTAGATGGAGACGTTTTTAACTTTTGGGGTAATGGCTATATGATTTCTCCATCCACTATTACTAGTGTTGATCATGGTTTCTTTATTGTACAGGATTTGTATGTGCCACCGGACTTTGAAGTCACTCTTATGTCATTTTGTGTCTCATATATGGATGGGAATATTGGGATCGACTTGCACGTTATGTTCAAAGCATGAGTACTTATGGAATATGCTTGAATGCAACATCCCTTACTAGTAGTAGGATTTCACATAAAGAAAATGAAAGATTATATATTGACAGAAGACCTTATGCACATGGAAATATAGCACGTTTAATAAATAGTATTTGATGATTAAATAATAGTTCAAGGACTAATTGCACATTTTAGGAGAGTGAAAATAGTCATGAATCACCATACATGAGTAGAGATGTAGCAAGATACAGAGTTGTCAATGCTATTACTACATTACATGCTAGTGATGAATTATTAGTGAATTATGGATGGCGTAGACCTCCAAGAGCACATTTTACCTAGAGAGAGAATGAAAATTTTCTATCCATATTTAATAACTTATATATTTAATTTTATGTGTAAAGTTTACTTTTTATTCGTTTATGAAATATTAATGATTTTTATTCATGTGTGTAGAATCCAACATATGATGTTGATGATATTCCACCACACCATTCACAATTGCTAGTAAGACCTCATTTATTAGAAGTTTCTATGAGGAGGCTACACAAAATTGATCCTATGGAATGTGCAAGGTTGAAAGACCTATATTCAAAAGAAGATAAAGTACAAGATTTTTGTGACAATGATGAAGATGATGGCATGGTAGATTTTATTGAGGATTGGTATGAAAATGATATTGAGAGCATTGATATTTCTAGAAATGAGAAATATCTTAGAGAGGAATGTCTAAAGCATGTATATGAAGGAAGTCGTTTGACATGACTAATTGCGATCTTACTTATTCTCAATATTCAAAATCATTTTGGATGGACTAATGTATCTGTTTTGATGTTATTAAGGTAAAATTTTTAATTTTCTATCTATTTAAATATAGACATGCATAAATATATACATATAAATACATGCATACATAGACATACAAATATATATACATGAAAGTAGCAGTACTCAAACCCATGAGGAGAGAAATGGCAATATCTCATGGTTCAAGAATTCAATGCTTATGAAATTTGCTAGGCATAAACTAGACCATATTTTGAATCTAATAATCTTTGAATCATGGAAAATGTTCTACTACACACTGAGAAACAGATCTAATAAAATGATTGTTCCGAGAGAGTACTGACAGAGAAGGAAAATGAAATGATAAAGTCGACTTCAAATTAATATAGTTGATGGTTGAAACATTCAACTGCAATGAAACTTTTTAAGTATATAATAGACTTAGAGACCTAACTTTAAAAAGTTGAATCACTGAAATTAATACACCAAGCTCAGAGAAATCATCTTTTCAATGTGACTAAAAAATTTGAGAAATATGGCAGTGAACAATACACTTCACAAGAGCATGAAAATATGAACTCAAATGATCATCAAAATGAAAGTATATTTATTGTAATATACAATGGACTTAAAAATGGGACTAGAAGGCCATGTATTTATAGTGATCTTTGGAGCCAACATTTGAATTCGAATCTTCTTGTAATCACTCTCCAATCTTTTAGTGATTGATTCTCCTACTCAAGTAATAAAAATTTCGTGGCTTTTCTTTCCTTTTTTCATCAAGTGGACTCAACCACTTAGATTCCTTTACTTTTGCATCAAGTAAAGACTCCAAGAAATTACAAGGGATAGTTCACAAATGAACTCTTCAATTTCTATACATTGTCTTGTCTTTAAAACTTCTCCTATGACCTTGTGAGACTCAAGCCAATACTTAGGATTTTCATAGACTTGCTCCAATATCTCCCCCTCAATCCAAGTATATGCAAACCAATCATGGCTTTGAATTTGCAAAGCTTTGTACCATCCAATGTTTTGGTTAGACTATCCGCACATTGTTGATGAGTGAACACATAAGTTAACTGAATTCTCTTGCTCACAATTTTCTCTCTTACATAGTGATAATGTACTTCAATATGTTTAGTCCTTGCATGAAAAATTGGGTTATGAGCTAATTGAATGGAGCTCATATTGTTACCAAAAATAGTTGGAGTTCCAAATTCCAATCCAACATTTGTGAATAGTGTCTTCATCCACATAGCTTCTTGAGTAGCTATGGCAAGACCTCTATATTTAGCCTCTATGGAAGAGAGAGCAACTCTGGGTGCTTCTTAGATGACCATGAAACAAGTTTTGAGCCTGCAAAGGTAACATAACCTAGGATGCTCCTTCCGTCTTCCTTGGATCTAGTCCAATCTGCATTAGAGAACACTTTCAAACTTAAATCAGATATAGAAGGGTAATAAAATCCTTCATTCATGGTTCCTTTGAGATATCTGAGTATCCTCTTGGCAGCTTCCATGTGAGGTCTCCTGGGTGTGTTCATAAATTGACTTAGCACACTCACACTATAACATATATCAACCCTTGTCAATGTGGCATAGTTCAAACTACCCACAAGGCTCTGATAACCTGTCACATCTTCTATGAGTTCAGCTTCATGTAAGCTCAATTTATGATTAATATGAGTTGAGCTTCATGTGAGCTCAATTTATGATTAATCTCCATTGGAGTACCTTCAATCCTCCAATCTTGCGTCTTGAATTTTTCCAACATGTCTTTAATGTACTTTCTTTGAGTAAGAAACAAACCATGATCTTTGTAGATAACTTCCAATCTTAGGAAGTACGTAAGTGAACCCAAATCACTTATCTTGAATTACTCTCTCATATCTTCTTTGATTCTCTTCATGCCATCTGTATCATTTCCTGTAAGTATAATATCATCTACATACACACACAAATAGATGACGTAAGAATTATTCCTTTTTATGAATAATGATGGATCTTTGGGTTCTATAATCTGAAGCCCTTTTGATTGTTGTCATATACAATGAATACATACCTTTCTGCTTTGGGATCCATCTTGCTTCTAACCTCTGAAGGAACATGAGGAAAAGCAACACATCCAAAAATCTTACAATGATCCAACCTTGGTCTTCTTCTATTCCAAGACTCATATGGTGTCATGCCATCAAGTGATTTTGAAAGTAAATTGTTAATCAAATAAGTGGTTGTGGATAGAGCCACAGCCCACAAGTAATTAAGTAAGTCCTTTCTCATCTAGCATAGACCTTGCAGCTTCAACAATTATCCTATTGCTTCTTTTTGCCACTCGATTTCGCTCAAGGGTGTACCTTGTAGTGATCTCTCTTTTGATTCACCTCTCTTGATGAAAGGAGCCAAATTCATGGGAAAAATATTGTCCCCCTCCATCTCACCTTAGCCTTTTTAATGTCTTACCTGTTTGATTCTCCATAAGAGACAATATATCTTTTGAAGCATGCAAAGAATTCATTTTGTTCTTTCATAAAACATAATATAGTCCATCTACTACAATCATCAATAAAGGAGACATAGTACCTTGATCTTGATATTGAAGCATCCTTGCTAGGTCCTCATACATCTGTTTGAACTGAATCCAAGAGATCTCTATGATATATCCTTTCTTCACGAATGGTAACCTATGAGACTTTCCAAATTCACATGCACTACACTCATAAATCATGTGTTGTTTTGACAAGTTGGGGAGTGCAAATACACTTTGGTCCCTGCAAATTTTCTTTAATGATCTTTCACCAATATGTGCTAAACTTTTGTGCCATACTTATAATTCTATGAGTGTTTGTCTACCAGAATTAAAGAGAGCATTGTTTCTAGTGTCTTGTAATTCAAATGTGAACAATTTGCATGTCTTTTCACCTTTTGCAATTCTCCTGAATTCTTGACTTCGATCTTCAACAAATGCTCCTACTTTTGTGAACCTGACTTGGAACCCTTTCTCTACTATCTACCCAACACTTATCAAATTCTTTGTAATGGTAGGGACATAGAATACCTTAGTAAGTAAGTTGATGTTCCATCAGGTACTTTGACATTTCCTGTTTCTTCCACAAGGTGTCTGGTATCATCTCTTGTTTGTACCTCTTGGATCTTCTAAATCTGATAAGAGGGCCACATTTCCTGCCACATGATTGGAGCAACCTGAATCTATGTAGAAAACATACTCATTAGATTTACCTTGTTGCATGGCCATATTCATGAATAGCAATGAGTCCTCTTCATTTGAGTCTTCTATGTAGTTATTGAAGCCTCTTCTTCTTCTATTGCCTCCTTGATAGTTTGAATGGTTGTAATTGCTATGGTTGCCATGGTAATTGTTGAACCTTCCTCTTGAGTAGCCATAGCTTCCTCTATTATAGCCTTTGCCTCTTATATTCCTGGAATTCCTAAAGCAATTTTCAGTTCTATGATTAGTTAATCCATAAATAGAGCTTGAATTAGAGTCTTGGGATCTCCTCTTCCCTTATCTTCCTCCTCTACCTCTACCTCTACCTGCATAATTAGCTTGATGTGTACTTGCTTCATTGTCCACTTTCCTTTCTTTTCATTTGTTATTTTGACTTGCTTTTATCAGTATAAAAGTTGAAGATTGATTACCTTTGAAGCTTTCTCCATTTCTGATAAACTTGGCCTCTTGAGTAAGTATTTGTCCTATGAGTGTGTTGAAATCTGGTACATGCATATCCATGTATAGATCCATAGCTCTGGTGAATGCTTCCCACTTGTCATCTACCTTCAAGCCATTGTTGACCTCCATTAAAATTTGGTCTTCATCCATTACCTCTCCAATGCTCCCCAACTGATCTGCTATGTCCTTCAGCTTTGTGACAAAATCAGTCACATTTTTTTTGGGATCTTTCTTAAGAGTTGTGAAGTCTATCCATAGTTGATGCTTCTTGGCTTTTGTACTTGAAGAGAAGAAGGCTTCAAGTGCATTCCACACTTCGTAATATGTTTTATAACTTTTAATGTGAGGCAACAAAAAATCTAAGATAGAGTTGAGGAGATAAGACCTTGCAAGTGCATCCTTGGAGCACCATGTGCTCAATCTTTCTTGCTCTTTTTGTGTTGGTGGACCTTTGTTCTTGAAACTTGGCATCACTTCATCTCTAGCTATATAACCATATAAATTCCTTCCTTGAAGATAAACTTCCATCCTTGATGACTACGCCGAGTAGTAACCTCGATCCAATTTGTCAATTTGTGATGGAAATCCATCTGCCATGTTGTCCAACCTTGCTCTGATACCACTATGAAGAGATGGATTCTAGTTGATGAAGATGAAGTGGTGTTGCAAAAAATTTGCACTACACAAGCCAAATGAACTTCAAAGAAATATGGTAGGCTCTTTTAGCCTTTCAAGGGATGTATTAGACACCCCATGTACCTTGGAAGATCACTCTCAAAAAGATAAATCAAAACAGATAAGTTGAAGTAGATTTAAGAGCCAAAAACTTGCTATTTATGTTTATACACCTGTCCAAAGTTTTGAACCATTATCTAGCTACAATAGCAATTGACTTGATTGCTTTTAGGGAACTCTTAGTAGCTTAATAAGATAACAATCAAGAGTTATTTCATAAAATATGGGCTACACAAGGAGAACCAAACTTAGCAAGTCATAGGACCATCTAGATTTTCACGGGTTGTAGTAGTACTCAAACCTGTGAGCAGAAAAATGGCAATATTGCACGATTCAAGAATCCAATGCTCATGACAATTTGCATGAATATACTCCACAGCTTGTTCATTCTAACAAGCTTTGAATCATGGAAAATGGTGAATTACACACTGAGAAACAGATCTCAGAAAACGATTGGTCTGAGAGAGTGCTAACAGAGAAGTAGGAAATGGACTGATACAGTCTACTTCAATTGAACATAGCTGACGTTTGAAACATCCAATTGCAATCAAACCTTGTGACTATATATTAGACTTAGAGAGCTATGTTTACCAAGTTGAGTCACTGAAAAGGATGCACCAAGCTCAGAGAAAGCATCTCTAAAATGTGATTTAAGAAAATTAAGAGATATCAGAGTGAACAGTACACTTCACAAGAGCATGAAAATATGAACTCAAATGATCATGAAAATCAAAGTATATTGATTGTAAGATATAGTGGACTTACTAATACATATATGTTTCTTGAAACCACACCTTGATATGGCATAAAGCTCACCTCATGGAGGTCTTTTAAAATGCAACTAGAAGGCCATGTCTTTATGGTGATCTTTGGAGCCAAGATTTCAATTTGAATATTCCTATAACCACGCTCCAATCTTTAAGTGATTAATTCTCCTACTCATCTAATACAAAATTCGTGGCTTTTCTATCCTTTTTTCATCAAGTAGACTCAACCACTTAGATTCCTTTACTTTTACATCGAGTGGACTCAACCACTTAGATTCCTTTACTTTTACATCAAGTAAAGACTCCAAAAAATTACAAGGGATGGTTCACAAGTGAACTCTTCAATTTCCATACATGGTCTTGTCTTTAAAACTTCTCCTATGACCTTGTGAGACTCAAGCGAATACTTAAGCTTGTCATAGACTTTCTCCAATAGTATGTGTATGCATGTATGTGTGTATGTGTGTGAATGCATGTAAGCATGTATGTATCCATATGCATGTGCATTATGTATGCATGTGTGTCTGTATATGTGTATGTATGTGTGTGTATGTGTGTGTTTGTGTCTATGTGTGTGTATGTGTGTGTATGTGTGTGTGTGTTTCTATGTATGTATGTGTGTGTGTATGTGTGTATGTGTGTATCTATGTCTATATATATGTGTGTATGTATATATATGTGTGTG
>CM035412.1:160354785-160419785 GCA_020310875.1 Ceratopteris richardii
TAGTCCTAGAGGTGAGATCCAAGAGAGAAGCCAGATTCCCTCAAATATGTTATTTGTAGCTTGCATATTTCTTGTATATCATACCATATGAGTATTTCAATCTAGACATAGTGATCATGCATGTTATCTTGTGCTCTTCAATCCCTTGAGGTGCCATAAATATGTGTATCGATGCAAATGAAGAGCATAATCAAAGCTTTAATGGAGTATAATCAACTTTCCAAATTGGAATTACTATTTTCTTAGCCTATAATTGCATATAGATACTTATAATGCATTTGCATATAGCTTATAATCCATCTACCAAAAATAATAATTCACACGCCCTCCTTATGTGGCCATTCACATTCACAGGGATTGTTGGAACATGATAATGTAGAATGTCCCACACTCTCTAATTTCCTAAAACTATGTCATAGATACAAACAAGCGTCAAGAAATCTAGATAAATGTGATGAACTCTTAGTAAAAAATCACTATTTTACTTTTCACAAGGTCTTGAATATTTTTCATAAAAAGGATACAATGCAATGTTAAGATAGTGATAAAAAATGTATATTTATGAAAGTTCACTTTTATTGAAACAAAAAGTTTTCTTAGACGAATTAGAATTGGACATAGCCAGTTTCCAAAATTTCAATGAGATATTTATATAGCCCATCATGAGTAAGAAATCAAAATATGAACCTCTAGATAAAGACAAATTAATGTTAAGAGGTTATAGTTGTTTATTGAGTATTACCAAACTTGAAGTCGATGCATATAGTGAACTATAATTAATCGTATATGTTCAAATGTGGCTCCTCAATTAAAATCCTTCCGCAATAAGCTCATATAGAAATTGAGGTTGAAGTCTCAATGAATGGTTAATAGAAATGAACCATGAATGTCACAAAAAAATTAATGGATAATTTCTACACTTAATGAATTTGCAGCATACAATAGATAGCTGCACATTTCTCTCTCTCTCTCTCTCTCTCTCTCTCTCTCTCTCTCTCTCTCTCTCTCTCTCTCTCTCTCTCTCTCTCTCTCTCTCTTTACCTTGATGGGAAACATCGAGCATCTCTCTCTGTCTCTCTCTTCCCTTCTCTCTCCCCCTCGCTCTCTCTCTCTCTACCTTGAGGAGGAAAACGTTGCTCTATCTGCTCACCATGAATGCCGCTCTGTGATTGCATCATGAATGCTACTCTGTACTATAATAGGTGCTCAAAACAGAAAAGCTTCTCTGTGCTCTGTTTTTTTAATATGTGCTCAAAACTCATTAACTTCCTTTCCAAAATGCAAATCATTATGAATCGGATGGAGGAAGAAATTCAAATTTTATAATGTTAACTTATGTGAATGATGATGATGATAGGACTCATATGCTCATAACAAATAAGTAAAGGAACAAGAAAATAGTTCAAATGAGAAGGATGATCCTTTGATCGATAGTGCAACATTTATAATGTAGATTTCATGGGATTTTTCAGATATCTTGTGAAGTTCTTTGAGACCAATTTGACTTTTCATTTTAAAAAGGAAAATGTACAATATTTTATAGAGCTTTAAGGGAGAGGGCATGCATATATTAATCAATGGTAGAGTTTGAGTTTATATAAGGCTAGATTGACACCTTGAGAGCACTATCAAATATTTGACACAAAGGATAAAGATAAAAGGCATCTATCTTGGATCAACTTCATGCACCGAATGGGGAAGCCCATGATGTTCATTCCCTTACACCTATTTCTCCACATCAAGAGGTAAGATGAATGCCGTTTGAGAGAGGATAGAGATCTCAGTGCAATAACTAGAGAGAGAGAGAGGGATATAGTTGAGAAACAAATTGCTCATGAAAGTCTTGGTATGACATATTTGATTATACTCTATTCATAGTAGCTCAATGGGATGCTAAATTTCATGCTGAGTATAGGTTCTTATGAAACTTTCTTAAGCTACTAATAGGTTATCATAGCTTAAGGTGTGAAGCTAGAATTGCTAATTGGGTTGAAAAAACACAATACCTTTATTCTTGAAGTTGACGATGTCATAAGGCTTATAAGTAAATTATAGACATCTGTCATGAGATCTCAAATACACTTTTGCAAATACATTCATGCAATTTACAATTGAGATGTTTATTTTGGGCATGGTATAATTATTCATGTTGATTAACTTTATGACACTCCATGTTTCTTTTCAATTCTATTACCCCTACTATCAAGGAAATGAGCAGACACCTAAGGAAAAATAAATGGAATCCTTAATAAGCTAGAAATAGGAGACTATTAAAATTGTTTTTTTGCATTTAAAAAAACAATGTATTGTATTGGCACGTCTAGACACTTTTCTTTGGAACCTTGAAACAAAAAGGATAGTCTTAATAGAAATTATCCAGGAAATTTTTAGGAACACAAGGTAAATAAAGATTCTTTATTTGGAGAAGAAAATATGAGAGCTAGATTCAAGAGATGTATGATCCATTTTTCACCTAATATTTGATGTGTAAATTCTAACATTGACCAAAGAACAATGTCAAGAAATGCATATGAACGATGGCTTGCCCTCGCCACTTGTCAATAATCAAGATCTTGTTTTAAACATCCTCGGTGTTCATAAATGTTGGTATTTAAACGTGTGGGACAATGTGCAAAAGGATAAATGGAATGGAATACACATGACAGAGCCTCCCTTTGAAGAGGTAGAGGTAAGGACACTGAAACTATAGAACAATGTAGATGTGCAGTGTACTAGCAACATCTGTGAATATTTTTTTGGTTGTCAGAATGCAAACCTAGTTATTTTCCCAAAGTTATTTTGATAATGTGAAGGTATCTTTGAGTGTAGGAAACCTCTCTAATAAGGTTCAAGGACCAAAAGATAGATGGCTCATGAGGAATTCTATGCAAAATTCAAAGAGCAAAGATAAAATGCAATTTTATAATAAAGAAGTTAGTTAAAACCTAAATACCATGATCATATAGCAAGTGAAGCAGAAGAACGTCCAAAGAATACCAATCTAAAGACTAGTGGTGATGTAAAGGTTCTGTGGCCTTATCGCTATATTCATATACATATATCATTTATAGGCCATTGACTCATAGAGATCATTATGTGGGTTTTGATGCTCCCATGAATGTATGTGTGTCTCTTCTCTTCTCTCTCTACCTCCATCTCTTCCTTGATCCTATTATTCAGCACACCAAATCCCTTCATTGGTATTAGAGCTTGCAAAAGGCTAGTGTGCAATGAGCTTCAATGGAAGTTTAGGGTAAAAGAGGTGAATGCGTAGGTCGGCAAATCTTTATAGTTGCTTGCTATTTTGGCCATAACTCGAGCTAGGAAGCTCAAATATGTTAGATTTAATTTTCAATTAATAGCTAATATAGAGAACTTCAATTTCAAGAGAGGATCTAATACCTCGTGTGGACTTTTAGCGTGCCAAAAAAAAAAAAATCAGAATGATATAGAAGTGGAATCTACAATCACTTGAATAACAAGTTAGCTTTCTGTTGAAACTTGAGTTTTCGAGATCTTATTAAAGTGATTCAAACTTGTTGCACATAACATAAAAGAAAAAGATTCTATAATATTGTAGAAGAAGATAGTCTAGTTTTAGACTGCTAGGTCACCAAAATGTAGAATATTGAACAATAGTGCTGTGGGCAAAGGTGAAATTGACATCATATGCTTATTTTGTGTATATCGTGACCTACACACCTTGGAATGAGGTTTTTTGAGTGACATCATGTAGTCAAGTTAGACATGCTCAAGCATTCGCAAAAGCTTAAAGGAAAACATTTAATTTCGGAGCATCCTAAATGCAATATACAAACTGTTAGATTTTCCCCACGCAACCCTAAAGATAGTTGAAGATCAAAATTATCTTCAAATCTCTTTTGAGCTCTTGGTCTCGAGCTTCACTAGAGAGAAAATAGTAGGGATAAGTGTGTATGAGAACTTGTGCTTTTTTCATGTAAGTTCCATTGGACCATGTATGATCATTGTGGTAGCTCCTCTATATGAGAATAGAGCATTTTCTTTTCAAGTAATTGGCATGTGAGATGGCATTGTGATTTATCTTTCTGGTTTATGGTCTCAAGAATTTGATCATAGTATTGTCGATGGATGTATAGTAACATTGTGGTCTATATCTTGATTATGCCACTTAGATATGACTTAGCTTTCCGGTTTCACATAATTTCTTTGAGTTGATTCACTACAAGGAATACGAGCATATAGCGATGGTTAAGGCGACATAATTTCCTCGCTATAAAATTGCAAAATGCATCGTAATGAGCATCACGTGTACACCGTCGATTAAACAACAAGCCATACAATGGTTTCTGTGACTTGTGGCGTGAGGGGGTCTGTGACGCTTGCATAGAGCGTCGCCAACACAACGATTTTAAATAGCCTTGCATAAGCAATGCTTTTTTGCATCGCATAAGCGATGCTTTTTTGCGTCGCATAAGCGATGCTTTTTATGCAATGCAAAAACATGTCCCTTATGTGATGCCAACTGCAACGTGTAGCATCTCTTACACGCCGATCTGTTAACACAAAAAATTAAAACATTGGAGGCTCTTCGATCGGCATTTTCATGCATCTAATTGACAAGCTCTCCAACGTTCACAATTGCAGTACACTTACGAGCTGAAACAAGTATATGCAGAATTGTTGTTTTTCCTAAGCTCTCTCTTATTGTCTCCCTCTATCTCTATTTCTCTCTTTCTACATCTTTCTCTCTTTGAATTCTCTCTCTCTCTCTCTCTTGTTTCTCTCTTTATTGCAGGTTATTGAAGAAGCTAACCAAGCAAAAAGTATGGCTAACTCTTGTAAGTACAATTTCTATTCTTTGTATATCATTTGAATTGTGTTATTTTCATTAGATAGAATACTCACACTTATTGATATGCACTTATACACTTATACATGATGAAGATGCACTTTCACACGTATACACATATACACATGCACATACACACATATATACACACAAATACATGTGCACATACACTTAGACATACACACATATACACATGCATATGCACAGACATTTCTACAACCACATAAAAAGACTTACATGCATGCATATATATATATATATATATATATATATATATATATATATATATATATATATATATATATATATATATATATATATATATATATATATATATATATATATACATATATACACACATTAAGATATACATAAATACATGTATATGCACATCCACATGCATGCACATGGATGCAAATGGAAATGCATCCACATACACATGCATGTTTCATACATATACACATGCATATACATACATTATACACATATATATATGCACATACGTACACACACATATACACATGCAGACACACATGCACATACCTACATATACACATATACATGCACATACACACATATACACATAGACTTACACATAAACATGCACATACATATACATACATTATACACATATATACATGTACATATGCACATATGTACACACACATATACACATGCACATACCTACATATACACATATACATGCACATACATACATATACACACACATACATATACACTTAGGTACACATATATGAATGAATTATATAATTAAAGTATTAAAACACATGCTTAATATAAACAATAATAACAATCAATAGAACAAAAGTCTTCATTACTTAATACCATACACACAATTCAAAAAATAATTGAAACGAAATATATATATATATATATATATATATATATATATATATATATATATATATATATATATATATATATATATATATATATATATATATATATATATATATATATATATATATATATGTAAATACATATAATCCAATGTCATAATCAACTAAAATGCTAATCATCATCATCATGATCATGATCATGATCATCAACAGTATCATGATCATCCTGATCATCCTCATCCTCATCATCATGGTCACCCTGTGATGATCGAGATCGTCCCCCCTTTGTCTGTCTCTCCACCTCATCCATATTTTTCTCTCCATAATACTCCTGTATTACATATAACAAACATAAATAAATAAAGCAATTAAACCATTCATAAAAATAAAATGATTATATAAAATTTAATAATACTCACAAAGGCATCAAGATGATCTCGCATATACTCACTCAAATGCCTATATCTAAAATGTGTAGCATACTCGATCTCATGTTTCATAGGATATCAACCATAATCCTTCCGCTGCATTGAAACAAATAAAAAAGATTAGTTGCTTGCATTTTAACTAAAATAAAAAATATACTCACAATAACACATATACTTACAAATGTAGCTACAAAACCATTATGGCCCATTTGGCCTAAGTGTGATGTGTGGCCCAACTCCACTCTCTTCTTTGCAGCAGCCTGTTTATTTAAGAAAAAAATACATAAATTAAATGTAAAAAATTACTAAAATATCTAAATATTATAAATATAAACTATTAATTTGTGTACCTTCGACTGAGGAAATGACTCCTGAAGACGTAGCTCTCTTCAAAAAAACTGCCACGTATTAGGTGGTATGTTAGGTTGCCTCTTATTTTTTCCACCATACAATATCTCTTGTTAATTTAATCTCAAATAGAAAATAATACATACACATATATACATACACATACCCACATACACATATACATGCAAACATATACACATACATATATGTATACATATACATATATACATAAATATAACATAAACACACATATACATATCCACATATATACGTACACACACATGCATGCATATACACTCATTCATACAAAATACATGCATTTATCCCACAATAATGTGTAGTTGTGTATATGTGAATATGTATGTATGTGTAAATGTGTATATTTGAATATGTGTGTATGTGTAAATATGTATATGTGAATTTTTTGTGTATGTAGATAATCAGATTATTAATATCAAATACCATTATTTGTAGATTCTGATCAATTAGATAGAACTCCACCATCGTCTCCTCATCGTGCAATGACTATATACTATAAGTATATCAAACATTTAATTTTAAATATATTTGATGGATACATAACTTATATTTTTTTTTCTTATTACGTGTTGATTATGATGAATCAGAGGGTACTCCACCACCTCCTACCCGTGCAACGACTTCACATGTGTCCTCCGAGAGGAATTATGGTGAATTTTACTATCAAGAGCATATTATATGTTGGTGTAACTCTTGTTATGGCACGTATCGAAGACCATGATTGGAATGTATTGAACATGAGGCAGAGTATGGTAGTTTTGAGCATGGACCATCACCTCGTCAACGTGATAATGCTTGGGTATGTATTTTTTATATATATTAATGTCATTATTTTATTTAAAAACCATATACAAGAATACTTGCTTGATGATGATGATGATGATAATTTTTCTCATAATGTTAATATACCTCGTACACGTCATGGACTTGCTGTTCATCAATTCCAAGCTAAGGTTTCTAGAAATCCTCTACCTCTTGGTTTAGAGACTGAAACGGCTAGAGATTATCCATTGCCAGCTCATGATCGTTCTTTAGTACAAACATATGATAGAAGAAGATATGGACGATGGAATAGAGGACCACTTCCTTTAGATGGAGAGGTTTTAAACTTTTGGGGTAATCGCTATATGATTGCTCCATCCACTATTACTAATGTTGGTTGTGGTCTCTTTATTGTAGAGGATTTGTATGTGCCTCCGAAATTTGAAGTCACTCTTATGTCATTTTGTGGTCCTATATATAGATGGGGAGATTGGCATCGACTTTCATGTTATGTTCAAAGCATGAGTACTTATGGAATATGCTTGAATGCAACATCCCTCACTAGTAGAAGGATTTACATGCAGAAAATGAAAGATTATATATTGATGGAAGACCTTACACACATGGAAATATAGCAGGTTTAATAAATAGTAGTCGAGGGTTACATAATAGTTCAACAACTAATTGCACATTTGAGGAGCATGAAAATAGTCATGAATCACCATACATGAGTAGAGATGTATCAAGATACATAGTTGTCAATGCTATTACTACATTACATGTCGGTTATGAACTATTAGTGAATTATGGATGGCGTAGACCTCCAAGAGCACCTTTTAGCTAGAGAGAATAAAAATTTTCTATCCATATTTAATAAGTTATATACTTAATTTTATATTTAAAGTTTACTTTCTATTCGTTTATGGAATACTTATGAACTTATTTTATATGTGTAGATTCCAATGTATGATATTGATGATATTCCTCCACAACATTCGCACTTGCCAGTAAGACCTCATTTATCACAAGCTTCTATGAGGAGGCTACACAAAAGTAATGTTGTGGAATATGCAAGGTTGAAAGAATGCATATATGTGTGTTATGTGTGTATGTGTGTGTATATGTGTTTGTATGTGTGTATGCATGTGTATGTGTGTATGCATCATTATGTGTGTATGTGTGTATGTGTGTATGTGTGTGTGTATATGTGTGTGTATGTGTGTGTGTGTGTAGTCTATGTGTATGTGTGTGTGTCTACGAGTGTGTATGTGTTTATGTGTGTGTATGTTTCTATGTGTGTGTATGTGTGTATGTGTATGCATGTATGTATGCATATGTGTGTATATGCATGTGTATGTGTGTGTATGCATCATTATGTGTGTATGTGTCTATGTGTGTATGTTTGTGTGTGTGTATGTGTATGTGGTGCAATAAAAATGCATGATTTCTTCAAGCCTAAAATAGTATTCTATGAACTAAAGAAAAAAAGGGGCTAACAAACATTTTGATGATGGTACATAACTCTATCATGGTCTTAACTGGTAACATTCCAAGTGTGAAACAGTGAAGATGTCTCTGAATCTGCAGTGCTACCTTTGTTGGATCAGTTTTCCTCTTTATTGTGTTCGAAGAAATGGCAAGAATGGATTTTTGATCTATGCCTTTCAAAGATGTGCTGGAGCATCTTAGAAGGGTCTCCTTGAAAATGAGAAGGGAGATCAAATCATGATGATCGAACTTCTCAAAGTTTTCTTTGTTTTGTCTTACCTCAAAAACCAATTATGTTTTAACAACATTACATTAAAATCTAAACTATAAGAAGAGATCATAATTGTCAAAGATTACCTTTAGCAATTCAATGGGATTACTCTTTGTTGGTGCAGATTCGTGAAATGCATAACTATAAGCTGGTTCAATCAATTATGTCATGGCCAGTACACCAATAGGCTCTGAACCAAGGCCATGACTCTACGGATCCTTTGATTTCTAGTCTGCCTCTTTGATGTTCTCCAAAACTTCATAATTGAATTCTATTACATGATTGTATGTTTGTGTCCAAATAGAACCATCATATGCTAAATACACTTCCCTTAACCCATACATACATTTTTGAAAAAGTTCTCCAGGCCCCTAAGCTCCATACCCTTTTCTAGGTTTTTGGGAAGACACTAAATGATAAAGGAATTCTTTGGAGGTTAAACCATCTAAAAAGAAAGGATGAATTATTGCCAAACCATCATAAAATTTAGAAAAGAACAACTCCTCTCCGTTTACAGACTATAAACCTAAGCATGCACAATGTTTTATCAAGTTTGACAATGATTCTTTGCTTCCAGCTCTTATCATTGCCATCATGGAATTGGATGGACAACTATGCCTCTCAACAATGGTTGCTATTTCCCCAAGAACACATTGAAATTCACAAATTACTGATCTTGTAGCACTGATTTCTTCAACTAAGGTAAGAAAATTTTCTTGGTAACCATAGTCAAGGATATCACTATGACATGTATTGATAAAAGTTCTTGGAATGAGTTCCTTTTTTCCTGACAGGACTAATCGGATCTGCCTTTCCAAAGTGAGAACTCTCTGACAAGACAATCTGCCATCATCTACGACAATATGTTCTTCAAGAAGTTTTTTATATGTTCAGATTTCATCCGTTAAGTACATGTCTTTCAAGCCAACACTCAACCCTATTTGGAAAAGCCATTCATGCAGAACATTTTGAAGGCATGTTAGGAACTAAAGAGCAATTTCAGTCCCTTTTTTATAGCAAAGACTTGGGACAATTCCCGTATGGAAACCTGTTAACCATTTATTGCCAACAGGACACTGCATTATCTCGCTATCATGAACTACACTGCCTAAATATGTGTACTCTACACCAGGGGGAAAGGTCATATTTAAGACCTCTATCCTTGTCAACAAAGGAGCTTTTATACCCGGTGCCTTAATTATTGTAGGCCTGGGAGCAGGAGACTCAAAGTACATATTTAACATTTGAATTTCATGTTTTAGCAGCCAAAAATGATTTTCTAAAATCAAGTGGCTTGAAAGGATGCCATCCTGAGATAATTTCAATAAAGCTTGGCCTCCTTCGGTAGATATTAACTGATGACTTAAATCCAACAATTCAGAAATCTCAGCCTTGGCTAAAACTAATTGAGGAGTATATACCTAGATGCATTATATGTGCATGTGTATGCATTATGTGTGCATGTGTGTATGCAACATTATGTGTGTATGTGTGTATATGTGTGTCTATGTGTATGTGCGTGTGTGTATGTGTGTATATGTGTGTGTATGCGTATGTATGTGTGTGTCAGTGTGTGTGTGTGCATACCTGGCTTCAACAAGATGCATCTCTCTCTCTCTCTCTCTCTCTCTCTCTCTCTCTCTCTCTCTCTCTCTCTCTCTCTCTCTCTCTCTTTCTCTCTCTCTCTCTCTCTCTCTCTCTCTCTCTCTCTCTCTCTCTCTCTCTCTCTCTCTCTCTCTCTCTCTCTCTCTCTCGTTCTCTTCTTGCTCTTGTGTGTTAATCCGGGCACAAATGTGCCGGGAGAAATTGAACTTTTTTTTTAACATTCCAGAGCGTCGCTTATGCGACGCTCTGGAACACAGGACGTCCCATATGCGACACTATCTAGTTTGTGAATGTTGCAGATAACATCGCTAATCAGCGATGCTATTTGCGATGCACATATTTAGCATCGCATAAGCAACGCATACATCATTTATGCAATGCTCCCCCGTAAAAAAAATATCCAAAAATAGCACCGTCGCTTATGCATGTATGTGTATGTCTCTCTATGTGTGTGTGTATGCATATATGTGTGTGTATGTGTGTATGTGTGTGTATATGTGTCTGTATGTGTGTATGCATGTGTATGTGTGTGTATGTATGATTATGTGTGTATGTGTGTGTATGTATGATTATGTGTGTATGTGTCTATGTGTGTATGTGTGTGTATATGTGTGTGTATGTGTGTGTGTGTGTCTATGTGTATGTGTGTGTGTCTATGAGTGTGTATGTGTTTATGTGTGTGTATGTGTCTATGTGTGTGTATGTGTCTATGTGTGTATGTGTATGCATGTATGTATGCATATGTGTGTATGAATCGTTATGTGTGTATGTGTCTATGTGTGTATGTTTGTGTGTGTGTATATGTGTGTGTGTATGTGTGTGTGTGTCTATGTTTATGTGTCGCTACACATCTATGAGTGTGTATGTGTTTATGTGTGTGTATGTGTCTATGTGTGTGTATGTGTCTATGTGTGAATGTGTATGCATGTATGTATGCATATGTGTGTATGTGTGTGTATGCATTATGTATGCATATGTATGTGTATGTATTATGTATGTGTATGTATGCATGTAAGTATGTATGTATGCATATGCATATGCATTATGTATGCATATGTATGCATGTATGTGTATGTGTGTGTATGTCTCTCTATGTGTGTGTATGCATATATGTGTGTGTATGTGTGTATGTGTGTGTATATGTGTCTTCATGTGTGTATGCATGTGTATGTGTGTGTATGCATCATTATGTGTGTATGTGTCTATGTGTGTATGTGTGTGTGTATGTGTGTGTGTCTATATCTATGTGTGTGTATCTATGAGTGTGTATGTGTTTATGTGTGTATATGTGTGTATGTGTGTGTATGTGTCTATGTGTGTATGTGTATGCATGTATGTATGCATATGTATGTGTATGCTTGTGTATGTGTGTGTATGCATCATTATGTGTGAATGTGTCTATGTGTGTAAGTTTGTGTGTGTGTGTGTATGTGTGTGTGTCTATGTGTATGTGTTGCTATGCATCTATGAGTGTGTATGTGTTTATGTGTGTGTATGTGTCTATATCTGTGTATGTGTCTATGTGTGTGTGTATATGTGTCTGTATGTGTTTATGCATGTGTATGTGTGTGAATGCATCATTATGTGTGTATGTGTTTATGTGTGTATGTGTGTGCGTATATATGTGTGTGTAGTAAATATGTGCATCGCAAATAGCATCCCTACCTAGCGACGTTATTTGCGAGGATGGCAAAGTGGATAGCGTCGCATATGCGATGTCCTTTCCAGAGCGTCGCATAAGCGACGCTCTGGAGTGTTAAAAAATATTTCGATTTCCCCCGGCACATTTGTGCTAGGATAAAGAGGAGAGCAAGAGAAGGAGAGAAAGAGAGAGAGAGAGAGAGAGAGAGAGAGAGAGAGAGGCAAAGAGATAGACCAAGTATGTGCACACACACACTTACACACACATACATATGCATACACACACATATACACACATAGAGACACACACACACATACACATACACACACACACATACACACACAAATACACACACACACATACACAAATAATGTTGCATACGCACACATATACATGCATACACAGTCACATATACATGCACACACACATATATGCATACACACACATATACATACATACTGCACATGCTGACATACACATACATAATGCATACACATGCACACACATATACACATACACATACAAATACATACAAACACATCCAGACACATACACACACATACCCCCACACACATACACACACACATACACACATACACACATACACACACATATATGCATACACACACATAGAGAGACATGCACACACATACACATACATGCATACATATGCCAACATAATGCATATGCATATGCATACATACATACATACATACTTACATGCATACACACACATATGCATACATAATGCACATGCATATATACACATACGTAATGCACATGCATACATAATGCACATGCATACATACACATACATAATGCATACACACACATATGCATACATAATGCATACACACACATACACACACATATGCATACATACATGGATACACATACACACATAGACACATACACACACATACACATACACATGCATACACACATACACAAACATATACACACACACATAGACACATACACACACATAGACACATACACACACATAAACACATACACACTCATAGATGCGTAGCGACACATACACATAGACACACACACACATACACACACATATACACACACACATAGACACATGCACACATAATGATGCATACACACACATACACATGCATACACATACATATGCATACATACATGCATACACATATACACATAGACACATACACACACATAAACACATACACACACATACACACACATAAACACATACACACTCATAGATACACACACATACACATAGACACACACACACACATACACACACACATACACACATAGACACATACACATATAATGATGCATACACACACATACACATGCATACACACATGCGGACACATATACGCACACACATACACACACATATATGCATACACACACACATAGAGAGACATACACACACATACATACATGCATACATATGCATACATAATGCATATGCATATGCATACATACATACTTACATGCATACATAATGCACATGCATACATACACATACATAATGCATACACACACATATGCATACATAATGCATACACACACATACACACATATGCATACATACATGGATACACATATACACATACACACATACACACACATAGACACATACACACACATAAACACATACACACTCATAGACACGTAGCGACACATACACATACACATAGACACACACACATACACACACATCCTATTCCTTTGGAGCTCACTAAGAAAGATACTTCTCTTCCTAATAAGCACAAAGGAGAGACCTCTATGGAAGCTCCCCTCTTGAAAGACTTGAAACCACCTACCTTTATGGGGGATGACCGAGACAGCATCAAGGATGCAATCTACACATTTTTACAAAAGTGGCATGATTTGCATCAATTGAAGGGCACCCCACTAGAGTACCGTGTCCTAGAGGCAAGTCTCTCCCTCTGGTCACATGCTTACAAGTGGTGGATGAGTCTTAAGGAGGCGAACTCTATCCCTATTCATTGGACTCAGTTTGAGACTCTTTTCTAAAAGAGTTTCTTCCTCAGAATGAGGAGGAGAGGAATTGGGATGAGTGGGTTAGGATTACACAGAGAGAGACCTCTTTGAGTCTACCTATCCCACTATAGAGAGATCATTTTGAAACTTAAAGGCTTAGATGATTTCTAGAAGACCAGAGGGTTTGTTAGGGACTTAGATAAAGCCATAAAGAGGGAAGTCAGAAGGTATGCACCTAAGATGTTTGAGGAAGCGATCAAATATGCACAGATTTATGAGGACCATAACCGTCCTCAGTATACTCCTATGGAGCCGGATCAGCCCCTCAAGCCTCTTAGTATGACTAAATTCAAGAAAAAATTGCCTTTTGGAAAGAAACAAAGTTTTTATAAAGAAACAAAGATCACAAGGGCCTAGGTTATTCACAGATCAGTTTGAGAGGGCCAAAAGAGAGAACCTATGTTTTAGGTGCCTGTCTCCTAGCCATTCACAGTGGAACTGTCCAACCAAGAAGGGGGAAGAAAAGAAGAAGGGACCTGAGTCTAGTATGGCCCTTGAAAAGGGCAAAAAGGCGGTCCACCTAGTGCAGACCCTTCCTATTCATGGGAGCTCTAGCTGTAAGGGAGTGGAGGTGATGCACGAGGATATAGAGCACACATGTTGTTTGACTCAGTCATTGTGGTCACCGTAGTTTGGACCACATGACTTAGTTAAGCTACATGGTAGTGTATACGCGAGTAGGGTGCGGGTCATGATAGATGACTCTGCCACTCATAATTTTATAAACTATGCTTTGGTCAAGAAATTAAAGATTCTCAAGCAGCCTAGTGCACATCAATACATTGTATCTATGATGCAAGGGCAAGATAAGAGAATATAGGATACTATGGTATCCAATTTGGAAGTTAGGATGTAGGATTATACAGATCATATGGACTTCCAAATTATGAATATGGAGAGGACAGATCTAGTCTTAGGAAGAGAGTGGCTATGGGGGTTGGGAGACACACTTAAACACAGCTATCAAAACAAAACACTTGAATTTGAAAAGAATGGAAGTAAAGTTTATATTCAGGGAGAGAGAGATGTACCTAGTGCACCTCTCATTTCATCACTAGAGTTGTATAGTCTTTGTTATTCTTAGCATGTACATGACATGTTTTTATTATATAGCGTTGATATGGAGCATTGTATAGACAACTCATCTGATGTATATTTTCATGCTAGGAATGTAAATATGGACAGGACTTTGTACTAATCTTTTTTGCAAGAGTGTGTGGTTGAAATTTTTAAGGATCTTATGTTTGAGTATAGGGATGTTTTTCCCACTCACTTACCTAGAGGGCTACCACCTAAGAGAGGGGACATTGACTATGCCATAGAGGTTGTTGCTAACACTAACCCAATTTGCAGGCCACCTTATAGGCTTAGTGTTTCTCAGCATGATGAGGTTGAGAGGCGATTGCAGGATTACTTAGATAAGGGCTTCATTAAACCTAGTAGCTCACCTTGGGCATCGCCAATGCTCCTAGTTAAAAAGAAATATGGCTCTATGAGACTGTGTATAGATGTCACTCTAGCACAATGGTGAGTACCAACGTGAGGAGATTCACCTCATAATTGTCAATCCGTGGAGATGTGAGGACTAGTATGAAGACTATGAGCAAGTGAAGACACAAGTGCGTGAGTGAGAAGCACACAAGCATGCACACACATACACACACACGCGCACACAAGGCAAGAACAAGGAGAGGAACAATGGAGTTCTTTGCATTAATCAAAAGGTCTCTTACATAAGCTCAATTCACAAACAATCTAACCCCAAAAATGAGCTCTCTAGCTCTTTTTATAGTTTTTTGACTAGTTTTGGCCCTGTCCACACCTACTGTCCGGCCTAGTTAAAAATTAGGTTCCAGGGCTTATTTGAGGGCTCAAACGAAGTCTAAAAATTATGAAAATTGGTACGATGGTACTTCTAGTACTCCTCAAGCTCGAGGACTCCTCGGCTTGCAGAAAATGGAGTCTATTCTACCAAAAACGGGATTTACAATGTTTGTGTAGTGATCAAAATCACTTGAGTTGTACATAATCCATGGAAAAAAATGATTTGGCCTTGTTGCCGTATTGTGCATGACTCCTCTGTTGCTTTGTATGCCAACACGCCCCCCTTCCTAGCGTCTGTCGCCCCTGACAGACCTTTGTTCTCTCGGGTGGTCGATATAATATTGGATGACATTGGTGGCCAGTTCATGTTCTCCTATCCTTAAGCCTCTTGCTAGATCAGCTTCCAATGCATCCCAATTGATTGCACCAGGGGTCTCTGGTTGTGGGGTGGTGTAGTACTCTGAGTACATTGCTTGTTCACAAGCAAAAAGTTGGAGCAGATGTGTTGGCTTTGGTGCGAAAATCTCCGAGTGGTACTCCCAGAAACCTGATCTGAACATTTCTTCGAAAGTCTGTTTGTAGCAGGCAGGGAGGTATTTGATGCGTGCATGCCAGGCGTAAGCCACACGAATACTGGGGGTGGTGCTCATGTCATACACCAAGTCGTAATTTCCATTGCTAAACCCCGGGAGACGTACCTGTGGTGCGGCTGCATTTCTAAAAGTCTTCAGGACTACTTGCATCATATCTAAGATTTTAAGCATCATTTGCGCTGCTACATCTTGCATGGGCTTCAAGCGCGGCATCCAGTGGCGAATGGTTCCCATCATATATGCTACCGACGGTGGTCCCTGTGGTGGCACAATGTACGGGTAGTTCAGCCATTCCTTGCATTGCGCGTTGTTCTGTACCTTGATATTGAATGCCTTCCAAGACCTGCGGCGTGGGATTGGACCATAGCATGGATTGTATAGGAGGTGTAGAGGCGCATTGTTCCATGTGCGTAGCATTTCTGGATATGTCTCTAGAAGTTTCTGCCGCTAGGTGGATTGACGAATTTTGCCTTTTTGCACCTCTGGAGGAAGGTCTTCGGGTTGAAATTGGGTTGCAAAGGTAGGAATCTGACCCGTGACTCTTTGTATTTCTGCATTATAATCAGCCAAGATAATATAATACGGCCTGTATTGGAGTTCAGATGAGAGGATCAGGCGTCTCAATGACAGGTTCTTGAAGTAAGCTGATTGTAACACAGTTTCCTCTATGACCCTCATGGCCTGATTTTGCACTACTGTGCGCTCTTCGTGCGAACTCCCGATTTCCTCCACTTGACGTAGCCATGGGGGCCGTGGTGCCTCGAATGTGTCCTGCGCTTCTTCTGTTTGTTGGCCTCCTGGGAATGGTTGCGGATCGTATTCTTCGTCAAACGTTTGTTCCACAGGAATTTGCACCACTTCTTCGTCCGTGGGAGCCTTTGGAGGGGAAGATGGTCTCTCATACTGTAGTAGACGTGTTTGCAATTCAGTGACCTGTTTCTGGAGATCTTTTATGGCCTCTACGTCTGTGAGAAGTGAAGGCGCGGAGGGGGTGGTTGGAGAGGCTGCTGTTGGTCCTTTTTGGTGTTCCTGCTTCAATTGTCCCAGTTCCTCCAATAGTTTATCATGTGCTTCAAGCAGCATGGCATAGTCTTCCATTATGATCTTGATATTATCAGGGGTCACTGCTTGAAACTTGGATGGGCTGATGGGTGCCCCCGGTGTGCTCTCAATAGCTGCCTCCAAGTTCTCTTGATTTTGTACTTGCAAGCATATATTCTCTTCTTGAGCGGCCGCAAGATGGCGTTTGAGTAGAGCCATATTTCGCTGAAGTTTTGAGTTGCGTTCCAGCTGTGTCCGTAGGTGACCTTCTACCACCTGTATCGCTTCCTGATCTGTGTTCTATAACTGTACCTCCAATATGCCATGAGCTTCTTGGAGAGTTTGGAACTGTGTGTGGAGGCGAGCATTTTCCTCTTCTAGTGCCGCAAGGCGGTGCTGTAGTGTCTCTGAGTGCTCGTGCAGGCGTTCGTTTTGTTGCTGGAGCTGAATGTAATCTGTCCTTAAATTTGATATACAAGCCAGCATGGTGTCCAATGCATTTCCTATAGATGAGTGGGTGGTGTTTACAGTGGGAGATGCATGGGAAGGGAATTGGGGAAGGGGAACAGTGAATGATGTGTCTATGGAAGTCGTGTGTGTGAGTGAAATTGGTGGAGGGGGAATGGGAGGAGGTGAAATCGTGGGGGGAGTGCCGTGGGTGGTGAAATGTCCATACCTTCAGGAGTGGGTGTGAGTGTGGGGTCTGCCATATACATTGGGATGGTAGGTGGTGTGTGTGTGGAAGTGGTGAATAGGTGCGAAGTGGGGTGGGAAGCTGAAAAGACAGGAAATGGTTGAGACCCTGGTTGAAAAGCTCTAGCAAGGAGGTCATGGAGGGATTGTAGAAATGGAGAGAGAGAGGTCGGGGGTTGAGGTCGTAAATTTGAGGAGGGCTGGAAGGGTTGCGTGGTAGCAGGGAAACCCATGAATGTGGATCTAGGGTTAGGATGACCTATGGCTGAGGGCATGGGTGATGGTTGCCCTAGGGTAGGCTCTAGGAGCGGTTCGGTGGATTGTGTAGTGATGGGGGTTGCTTCAAAGATTGGGTTATCAGTGGTAGAGAATAGGGTGGAACTAGAGATGGGAGTACGGAAGATGAAGGTTGGGTCGGTGGGTTGAGTGGTCGAGGTGATTTCCACTGTTTCTGCTCTAAGAGGTGATGGTGGGGGTGTGGGTGGTAGTGGTTCGGTGGACTCCTCATGGGTGACTGGGTGCTGTTGGCTAGCCGTTTCGGTTGCTTGGGAGTTTTGATAGGTTCAGATGTAATAGTTGGCTCTTCTGCAACTGTAATGGGAATCTGGATATTCTTCCCTGAGCGTGGTCGTGTCTGGAACCTTCGTGGGTCATATTGAACTGGAGACCTCTGAATGGCAGTGCGCACTGCTTCCACTACCCCATATGTTTCTGCCATCAATAAGAGACCTTCCCTATACTCTGAGTCAACTCCTGCTTCTTCCAACAACTGAGTCATGAGTACTCTGCTACTCTGTTCGGTGAGTAGTTGTTGCGATCGCACTCTTTCCATAATTTGATACAGCCTTCGGAGTTCTGCTGTATAGGCTGGGGCTTCAGTGGTCTCCTCTTCATACGCTCCTTCTTCGTCTAGGTGTCCTTGTTGTTGACCTTGCTGAGCATCACTCCAATGTACATGTCGACCGTCTGTAGACTTTCTTCTTCTTCGTGAGGATGTGCCTTGTTCCTCTGCCTCTGAATAAAACTCCACATCGGAGAATTGTGTACTTTGTAGGAATGCTTCGAAGTCCTGGGGGTCCATTCCTTCGGCATCTCCAGTGGCAGCAAATTCGAATTCAGGTGGAACAGGAGGAGCCGATGGGGTAGCTTGTGTCGTAGTGTCAGATCCCGACCTGGGTATCCTAATGGTAAAGGGAGGTACAGTGGCCTCCCTTCGTGGCGATACCTCAGGAGTAGTCAGAACTTCCCTGGTCTGGACACAAGGGATCGCACCCCTCATGCGCTTGGATTGATGTGTGGACGTCTTGAGCCTTTTAAACATTTGTAATTGTGCCCAAGTTAAGGCACGTTCAATGGGGACATCGTATGCTAGGCACCGGTAAATAATGCGTGTGATTGCAGAGCATCCGTTCACCACTAATTTCCTAGAAGACCATTTGTTTGCTTCATACAATTGATCTATAATCCATACCGGTAGCTTAATGGGTAACGCACCTGCTTCCGCTAAGTAGAGAGCGAACCAGATTCTCTTGTGTGGTTGTGTGAAGCGGTCTTGGCCGGGAAAAGCGAAATGTTGCATGCACATGCGGAGAGGGATGGACACGTTTGGTGTGAGTGCTGCCATGTCTTTAAGCTTCAATAGTTTCCTATCCTTCATGTTGGTGGGAACAAGAGCATCCTTTTCAGAGGGTACATGCGTGCCATGCATATTCAAAGCGTCGCTCACCAACTCCACAGTAAGTTCAAACCTCTTCAACTCGTTGTTGCCCAGCAAGGAGGGAAGAACAAATGATCCGGGTTTGTCCTTTTCTTCATTAGCTTGTAATGTGGAGACCAAATAGTAGCATCGGAGGAGATCTGGTTTAGGTAGTGGGGCTTCAAAGTATTCTGCTAGCCCTGCTCGTTGCCATATAGTCTGGAGATCCTCGGTGTTCTATAAGGTCTCAAACTCCTTGGAGAAAAATTGGAATCGAACCCATGATCTGTCATATTCGCACTTAGACTCCCAGATATACTTGGCCTCTCCTAATGGACCTGGCATGCCATTGAACCAATGAGAATTGGCGTGGACTCTTTCCGTGATCCCTGTAGGTGGATCCGGCACCGGGATTTGCTGAAGGTGCTGCAGCTCCACTGGTCGTTCAGTTGGTAGCACATCCACAGGTAGACTATCCACATCAATTCCTGCAGTAAGTATCCCTACTTGTGAGCCCGAACCTGTCGCTTCTGCCATTTTACTTCTTGCCGTCTGATTCTGTGAGAATATAGAATCATGTGTTAACATCGTAATGGACAGAATAAATCCGTTGTTGTCCCCGTTACAACATTAACATGAGGTAGATGGTGAGTTAGTGGTTAGTAAGTGCACGAAGACAGTGTGTGTAGTTAATGCTTGGGTATTCCTAGGAGACTAATGCACTTAGTAAGTGGGGGTGAATTTACAAATTGGGGTCGGGGGGTTTATTACAGGTCTTAAGCTGCCAAATGCAGTGGATGGGTTTTTCCTTTGGTTTCGTAGAGACGCTAGAGAACATTATAGGTGTATCAGCTTGAACATGAGGCCTTTTAGGGACCCATTTACAAATGATTCTGTTCGTGCTCATGGGCCTTGGTGTGTTCGTGAGTGTTGAAAACGAGTGGATGCCGGTTGTGCGAGTGAATGGGTTACGCTGTATAGGTTGTGGCTTCAGCGTAGCTATTTGCGCCTGCAAGCAAGCCTTAAGCACCCAAATTTGTCTTGATTGTGGGTCAGCCTTCATCGACTTCTTGGGCACCCAAATAGATTTCATGTTAGCAGAAGAATTTCCGAAAGACTTCTTATTAGTGTCGCGTTGTTGGTTATTAATAAGAGACTTAGCCCTTGTAATTGGCGGTGGTGCCACCGGTTGTTCGCCTTTCCGCACCCACACATGGTTTACTTTCTGGGACATTCTACTGCGCAGGTACTTTTGATCTCGGACATAGGTAGTACTCTGCTTCTTCTGCCTTTGATCCACCTTAGGTTGTTGCCTCCTTCTGGCCTTTGGAAAAGAAGAGAGTTCCGTTGCATCCCTGACTCCTTTTTTGCGAATATCATTCCTCTGCAACACATGGTTTTGGACAAGAACAGCATGGTCATCTTCATGTGTACCTCTGGAAGGACCAGGAGTCTGTGCCTTTCCTAGTTCCTTGAGTGCTCCATTGTCTAATTCTACTGTAACTCGACTATGATTGACCCAAACCTGGAGAAGTCCACTTCTTAGGTTTAGATTGACTGCTTGGTCATAGATCCAATCTTGACCCAAGACAAGAGGTTCAGTGAGATCCTCATCTTGACACACTAGTACTTTAACAGTCATTTCCTCATCATGAATGTAGAGGGGAAGATCCACCTCGCCCATGCAAGGGGTTTCCACGCCTCCCAATCCTATGAGATATGCTTCCACAAGATTGACAGTTAACTGTAACTCTTGACAGTAAGACACTCTAACAGCACTAGTGGCTGCACCTGAGTCAATCAAGGCTCTTACGTTCCTTGCACTCTTTCCTTGTCCTATATTTAGGGTTAAGAAAGGACGTCTATCAATTATCCTATGTGAGCTTGTTCGTGCAACTTCACACATGGCCATGGGATATCCTTGATCTGCATAGTCATTTGCTCTAGGCTGATCTCTACCTTGCCTTCGTAACTTCATCCTTCTGATGCGTTCTAAAGCTTCTGCTTGAGCCTCTTCTCGAACTCGCTTTTCTTCCTCTTTACGTTTCTTAGCAGTGTTGAGTCGGCTGAGCATTTCCTCCGTGAGGGGTTCCTGATACAACTTGATTCTGCAACCGCTAATATAGTTTGGGAGAACATCACCCTCTAACGTGGCTAATTGTACTGCTCCACTCGTGGAGATCCTATTGATAATCATAGGTCCGTAGCCTCTCTTTTCTAGCTTCCTCGCGTGTTGTTTCAGTGTATAGACTAAGACTAGATCTCCTACTTTCAAGCCTTTATCCTTCACATGGGCATCGAAATATGCCTTCTGTCTCTTCTTGGCTGCATATATTCCTGCAGCTGCTCTCAATCTTGTTTCTCCTAATCGTTCAAGGTCAAAGATCCTAGAGGAGAGCTCATGACCTGTCCATTCGTGCTCTTGTGCTACTCTCAATGTAGGGATCAAGAAGTCCAAGGGTAACACAGCGTTTTGGCCGAATACCATCTGAAAGGGGGTGGCCTGGAGTACCGTTTTGTAGGCAACTCGGTATGCCCAAACAGCATGGTGTAGCTGTTTGTCCCAATCAGAGCGTTTAGTGTTCACTAATTTCGTCAGTACATTGCATAAGATCTTATTAGTGCTCTCAGCTTTTCCATTAGCCTGAGGGTGATAGGGGACAGACTTCTTGTGTATTACCAATAATTCTTGGAGTAGATTTTCAATCACTTCATTTAAGAAATGAGTGCCTCTATCACTTACAAGCTCGATAGGTAGCCCGTATCTTGTGAATACATTCTCAAACAAGAATTTGGCAGTTGTTTGAGCATCGTTCTTTGTCGTAGCCTTTACCTCTACCCACATGGTGAGATAATCTGTTGCAACAATGATGTATTCCGCATGAGAACCTTTAGCTGGGGGATTAATAGGACCTACGAAGTCTATTCCCCACTTAGAGAATGCACGTCCACCCATCATAGGTTTCAATGGCATCTCATCTTTGCGTATAGGATACTGAGTCCTCTGACAGACATCACACCGTTTCACATAGGTATGTGCATCCATGTGAAGGGTAGGCCACCAGAAACCCGCAAATAGTATTGCCTTGATCACCCGATCCGGTCCAAAGTGTCCTCCTGCTACACCTTGGTGAGCAGTTTCTAAGATCTTAAGATATTCACTTTCATGGACACATAGCCTCAGGTAACCATCTTTACCACGCTTGTATAGATTATCACCAATGAGTGAGTAATCCAGGGCTTCTTGTTCTAAACTCCTTTTCCTAGCCAGAGTCATGTCTGGAGGGAATGCTTTCGTGCTTAGGAAGGATACTAGTGGTTCACTCCAATCTGGCACAATGGATACTTGATACAGAGTGGCGTGTTCCACTGGTGGTTTAGTGCAACAGATTGGGCATTCCTTGCACCACTTTTGGACATCCGCTTCCATAGTTGGCCAATGCACTCCGAATCTCTTTAGAGTCTGTAAAGTTCGTTGCTTTGAATGGTGTTGCTCTAACGCACCTACATGTGCTAATTGCAACCATTTAGCGTACTCATCCTCTTCTACGCAACAGGCCAAGATCCCTTGATCTGTGTGCTTGTACATGCTTCCTGCCATGATGTGGTACTTTTGGGCTCTTACAACCTCTCTATTCCGTGTGTTTACCACTGGATGATTAGGCCCGTATGTCAATACTGGTACCAATGGCTTGGCCCACTACGGCACCACTTCCAGATTAAACAAGTAAGCATCAGGAAGATCATCCGATACTCCTTGTGGGGCTTCTCCCGATGTGAGCCTAGAGAGATGATCTGCTCTTAAATGAGTCCTCCCTTTCCTTACCACAACCTCAAAATCATATTCCATTAGCAAGAGAAACCATCTCACTAACCTTCCTGTATTGCATGGCTTATTTACAAGGTATAGCAATGCTTGATGATCCGTAAAAAATTTAAAGTTATTTGCAAGCAAATAGTGTCTAAATTTCTTAACTGCATATACCATGCCTAAACCTTCTCTCTCCGTTGTGGTGTAATTTCGTTCAGCCGCATTCAACTGTCTACTGGCATAGGCAATTGGAAGATCCATATTACCTTCGCCAGTAGGTTGTGCAAGTACACATCCAATAGCATAATTGGATGCATCCACGTGAACATGGAATGGCTTATTCCAATCTGGTGTGGTCAAGATTGGTGTTGAACATAATCTTCGTTTAAGCTCCTGGAAGGAATTCTCACATTCATCCGTCCACTCAAAGTTAGTCAGAAGCCTGTACATGGGCTTTGCAATGACAGCATACATGTGTATAAATCGTCGGTAATAACCACAATGCCCCATGAAAGCTTGTACTTCCTTGACATTCTTTGGCCTAGGTAGCTCTGCTATGGCTCTCACTTTTTCTTCGTCGGTAGATATGCCATTCTTTGACACTATGTGTCCTAGAATCTTGCCTTGCCTGACCATAAAAACGCACTTTTCTGGGTTCAGGCAAACTTGATATTCTCTACATTTGTCAAAGATTTGTCTGAGTTCAGGGATATGGGTTTGTCTAATGTTGGAATGAGCACAAAGATCATCAACGTAGACTTCTAAACTCTTCCTCAGGAACTCCTTAAACACATGGCACATCAGCCTCTGGAAGGTAGCTGGTGCATTGGTAAGCCCAAATGGCATTACCCTAAAAGCAAAAATGCCCCATTCTGTGGCAAAGGCTGTCTTATGCTGATCTTCTGGGGCTATGGCTACTTGATTGTAGCCTGAAAATCCATCAAGGAAGCTGTACACTTCCTTGCCTGCCACTCTTTCTAAGAGATGTTCTGTGATGGGAAGCGGATAGTTATCTCGAATTGTGGCTGCATTAACCTTTTTCAAGTTAATGCACACACGCAGCTTGCCATTCTTCTTGGGCACCACTACGATGGGGGATACCCATTCAGTGTGCTCAATTTCATAGATAAATCCAGCTTCAACCAATCTATCTATCTCTTCTTTGATCTTAGCAGCGTAATTATCGTTATAAGTATAGGGCTTTTGCTTAGAGGGTTTAGCATCTGAGGTCATGGGGATAGTGTGTGAGCATATATCGGGGTCAACACCTTTCAAATCCTTGTAACTCCAAGCGAATACATCTCTGTATTCTCTTAGCAAGGCTATCAACGCATGCTCTTCTTCCTCTGTTAGGTCATGGCCTATGTACGTGCATCTCTCCTCTCCTTCTTCTAGGGCCACAAGTATTTTCTTGGTGGTTTCTTTGTTATAATAGGCCTCTCCTGATTGTGCCTCTCGTTTAGGCATTCTTATCATGACTCTCCTGTCATCTATCTCATACTTCTTAAAATTTTCTGGGACCTCAAACAAAGATTCTTCCTCTTCTGGTGAGGCTTCTCTCTTCTTTCGTTTCTTTCCTTCTTCCTTCGGGGTCACATGTGTTGCTAATCTTACATCATTTGTAACCTCTCCATGCCTCTGGGGTTGAAATTCTACTTCATGGAAGTATTCTTCATCTGATGCAAATGGTGGGTCCATAATGATTGACTCTAGATCGGAGTCACTTGCATCCTCAAATGCATCAGGGCTAGGTTCGCATTCTTCTAGAACTGCCTCTCCCATGATTGGCTCTATGGAGAAGACTGAAATGTCATAGCCATCCTCATCATAGTGAGGTGTCCATTGTTCTTTATTGATGGCCACATCCATTGTTGCTAAGATTTTTGCCCAGCCATGGGGTTCAAATTCCTCATCAGGAAAAACTACAGGTGCATAGGCTGGGTCTTGAATTGATCTATGGGTTTCGTTTGCACCTATTTCTCTGGCCTTTTCTCTCTTCTCTTCCTCTACTGCTACTTTGCACATCCATAAGTGGGTGTCTTCATGCATCCATGAGGATCCTGACCCTATGGAATGCACCGATTCTGTATCATCTTTGGCTCTATGGATGGGATTCCATTGGGTAGGAGGGACATCTCTATGAGAATAATCCTTGAGATTGACTTTGGTCGTAACACCTAAGTGTTGTAGGTACAAAGAGTTGGTTCCCCAATCCTGTACCACTTGCAACTGTCGCATAAATGGTCTTCCCAAAATCATCTCATAGGCATGATTTTTGCTGAAGTCACATATGGCAAATGTATGCTCAAACTCGACACCACAAGTGGTGAGAGTTATTCCTTCTAGCAATCCTAGGGGTCTCTCTATGTGACCATCGGCCATCTGCAATTTCATTCTCGTTGGCCTGAGTGCCGGCTTGCCCCAACGCTTCCATAGGGAAGTAGTGGCAATTGCAACTCCTGCACCCGAGTCCAAAATTGCCTTGGTGGTGTACTCCTGGTGGGTGATGGGAAGATAGGTGTTCCCTTCTTCACCTTCACACATATCTCCTATCTTATGCAAGGGAATTTCTGGCACTGTTCTATGGGATCCTACCTGGGAACGAGGTTTTGCTATCTCTGGTACTTGTTTGGCTACATGTTTCCATAATTCAGGTCTAACCCTGAGTAGCTCTTCTAACTTGAGATTGCACTGCGCGTTAGTGTTCTTCACTACCTCTGTGTTCCTAGGTATGACTGAATCTTCGTTTCTTACCATGACTGTAGGTGCTCTCATACATGTGGACTTTGCTTCCCATGGTCCTGTGAAGTGGGGTAACTCTTGTATGGAATTAGATTCAAAGTCCAATCTCTCGTGAGATTGAGTACTCTCATGTTCCCCGTAAATAGATGGGATGTCTTGTGGGAATTGGTCGTGTGCATCATCCACAAGTTCAAAGGGAGGGGCGACTTCACTTTCGTTATCCCATTTGTCTTCTTGAATCTCTCGTAGGAAGTCTGGTGCAAACCGATTCATAGAAGAAGAAGTGTCTGGCTCCGTAGAATTAGGCGCATAAGCAACCTGCGAAGGAGGGCTTATTCTATCGTTGGCTCTCTCCTCGTTCTCATAGATGGCTGGAGCACAAGCTTCCTGGGGAGGGTTACTTATTCTATTACTTTTCCGAACAGGCTCATACGCTCCCTGAGAAGGAATGTAGGCAACCTGTGGAGGTACGCAAGCTTTCGAGGGAGGCACATGTGCCTTTTGGGGGGAAAGATAAGCTTCTTGAGGAGGCACATGGGCTTCCTGAAGAGGCTTGCTTATCCGTTCTCTTGCCCTTCCCTTTCTTTGAGGGGCAGGTTCCTTTTCTGATTGTGCAATTAACCTCTCTATTCTTTCTAAGGAGGGGAAGTTGTCTGGTTTAGTGGAATTGGCCCCACAAACTTCCGATGGGGGATGGTTCATGTTTTTGCTTGCTTTATCTTTTTCTTGATTTTTTTCTTCCTTGGCAGATCTTGCAATTATTCCCTCTAACTTCTCTAGGAATCCATCCAAGTGTAATTGCGTCTTGGCTGAGCCCGAGTAATTGAAAAGGCGACTGGCTTCAAACATAGTCTGAGCCAATGCGACCATTTTCGCGCACAGCTTGGTTCTTTCTATCTCTAGGTCAGCTCTGGGATAGCACTTGTTATGATCCGTGACGTTTGGCCCTTCTTGGATTCTGGCCTGATATGCCTTAAGCATCATGTCTATGTCTTCAGGAGTGGGATCAGCTAATACTGATCCTGTTTGGGGTGGTGGGTGGGTTACGTGGGGTGTCTTAGAGGGTGGAGGGATGGAGGGTGATGGGGATGGTAGCGGTGGGAATGTGTGAGAGTGCGGTTGAGATGTGATCTCTATGATTTTAGCCTTGGTTTCTCGTAGACTTTCCTCAAGTTCACTCATCTTCTTTGCCCATTGCCTTTTCATGCGTTCGCGGCTATCTCTCCAAGCTCTTGTTCTCTTTTTATTTTGGCTCTCAGTATCGCTAGCGTCTGGGCTCTTTTCCTTGCCTACCCCTTGGTTTTGCTTCACTGCTTGAGCTCTCCTGACTACCTGTACGGGTGCAGTGGAAGTAACACTTCCGTTGGAATCTACCACTAACTCAATAACGTTGATGGGCGTGATTTTTGGCATATTATTGGGGTTCTTTGGGCAATCTCGTAAGAGATGCTCTTTTCCACAATCTTGGCAGAAGCCTTGGATTGTCACTGACTGGTTTTGTGTAAGTGGAAGTAAGGGGCAATCACGAATGAGGTGATCTCCTTGGCATCTGTAGCACGGTCCTCTTGGGAATGGAGGTCTTACTTGCCTAGGTTGAGGCCTAGGGTTGGGGTTTGCATACATGACGTTCGTGTAATCTGACTCCCAACTAGGTTCGTTTGTCTCTTCGCTATAATAGGACTCACCATGCTCAGGAGACTGCATGTAGTAGGCCTGGGGGCTATCAACATGTGTAGCATCAAAGCTATGGTCACTCGGGTCATTTTCAAAAAGCAAGGATGTTACAGGGACTATAGCTCTATTCAGGTTCTCTTCTGCAGCAATATACTTTACCGGAATCACATTGGCTGGAGCTGGGGGTTGTTGTGCTAGCACCGGTTGAGGTCTTTGTTGGTTTTGATATTGTGGTTGATAATTTTGTTGTGGCCTGCCATATGGCTGTGGAGGGTACTGGTTCTGGTATCTTCCCTGTTGAGGGTATGGCTGAGGGTAGGGTTGCCTAACCGCCTGCTTATTGTATGGGCAATCTTGCGCAGTGTGATTGGTGTACTTCCGTTCTATGGTGCAGTACTGGCTACTAGGATTAACTTGGGGTTGAGCCATAATGGGACAGACGTTCGCCATGTGGTCGCCACCACAAGTATAGCATCTTTTCACGGGGGCAAACCTTGGGATTTGTTTACTAGTTACCCCTAATTTCTGAGCTACTTTCTCTGCGAGTTCCTCAATTGATGTGGATTGCGTGGAAGAGTGACTAGATGCACTATCTGAATCTTTGTAGATTTTTGAAAGCTCTAGTTCTTCCCCTAGGTTATCTTCAATGTCAATGCACATGCGTACACACTCTTCTATAGTCCTAGGGTCTTTCAGATACACATAGGATCTCAATTTCGTACTCAGCAATCCATCAAGGAATAAGGCTACTTGTTTGGCAGATGTGGGTAGCTCCGAAACAGGACATCTTTCAAGGTATTGCCTAAATCTTCTTCCTGCAAGTCTCACAGTCTCTTGAGAGGTTTGCTTGAAGCTTTGAATCAGTGAGGAAGTATTGTGTCTTATGCCACTCTTGGAGAATTCAATAATAAATGCTTCTAGGAGTTGGTCTATGCTCCTGAACTGGCGCTCATCCAATGGTTGAAACCATGTAAGTGCTGTGTTCCTAAGGGTTAGGCCGAAGGCATTGTACTGCGTGAATAGATCCTCCACTTGTTCAGCTCTCAAGACTTGCTTGAACTCCGCCACATGATCATAGGGATCTCCTGTGCCATCAAAGTAATTCTTCATGGACTTAACTAGCTGGGTCGGTCTCAGAGTTCTTGTGTGCTCTCTAGGTCTCGGCAGCGGGAATCCATCCACATTTCTTTGGTTCCTGTGAGCTCTAAGCATCTCAGGTTCTACCCTATTCGTTTCCGTCCTCGTTCTTTCTCTGCCCACAGGGTTGGCAAAGCTTACTTCTGGTCTATCTCTACTTCTGTCTCTTTGCATTCCATGAGCTTGGGATGTTCCAGCCCCAGGGTGACCATAGGATACATTTGATCTTGGTTGGGGGAAAATGAATTCACCCTTCCAAGTGTAAGCATGCCTATCATTTTCCGTAACCGCAAAGATCCGTTCTGAAGCGTGATCTAAGTAGGTCACTCTGCCTGGGCTATCAGGATCCTTAAACTCGTAGATCATGATATTTCCTATATCAATTGGCTGATTAGATTTATATCTCCAAAAGGCTTCGTCAGTTTCTCGATTGAGGAGCAACTCTATGCTCTTGTTGTCTTGGGGAACCCACTCAGGTGTGATAATCCTAGTGAGAACAGATTTGCCTCGAGGGGTTCTAGGTTCTACACCCATGTTTCCTTGTTCCAAGTCACCTAAGTCCGCTTCGGAGATTACATTCCCAAATTCATCTGTCCTATCTGGGTGACTGGTGACTACGTATATGGTTCCTTCTTTGTCCAGGTATGCACCGTTTTCAAACTTGACAGCTGGGTGCTCTAGTCCTATGGATTGGTCAGGGTTTTTAATCTGGACCACGGATCTTCCTAGGCCGTCCTCATAGATGCTAGCACCTAATCGGTTGGTCCTAAGGTATTCCAACTGTGTTTTGTAAGGGCCTTCTACCCTGTACAAGTAAGGCACACCTGAACTTCCCGTAGGTCTGTCCATGCCTTGAGACATCTCTGACTCACTGGTCTCAGAGCTAGGGTAGTACGAGTGGTGGCTCAACTGCTGGGCCCAAGACCTAGCAGTGTGGTTAACACTAGCCTCTGAAGATCTAAGGCTTTGTCTCTCCCTTACTAGATGTCGTCCTGATCTAAGGTTCATATGCCTATCTAAGTAGCCCAATTCTTTGCCCAGAGTACAACCTCGTTGCTGGTTACTTTATATTAGTTGCTTGGTTCTTTTTAGTTATTTTATCGTGTTTAAGGTCTTGTCTGATATCACGTCGTCAGGAATATTTGAATGTTGTTTCGCACTTAGAGTTGATCGTTCCACGTTAAGTTCTTTCCCTTTAAAATTCTCGACAGTACAAGGATTATGCCCTTAGCTTGCGCTTGAAAGTTTAGGTATGCTTCAACTTGGTAGTTGCCTATCGTCGCCCTAACTTACTCCTACTTCTGATCGTTCTTAGCCTAAGCTAGGAATTGACGAAGAGGAGTTGAGAGTATTCCGACCTTTCTTGTTGAACCTTGCTCTTTAGTGCTCGAGAAGTTGATTCTCAAGCTTGCGCAAAACCCTTGCTTGGACGCTCTCAATTGCTTCTCAATAGACCTGCATCAGTCTCAATATTAGCTCCAAGTTGACCTTTCAATTGACAGACAATTTATTTCAGACACTTTTTTAATGACCCTTGTTCCCCCTTTTGTGTTGCTAGAAATTTCCTCTAGAGCTCCCTTGGTGTTTCTACCCCTCCGTGTGTCAACTTCCAAATATCCTATCTGAAAATCAACGCGTTATTCTTATAAAAAAAACAGTTGAGGGCGTGTAGTATATGCCAAGAGCTTTCCGACAAGCCCTAGAGCTCAAAAAATGGATTTCGTATGAAAAAGTTATGACCGTTCAGGGTTTAGGGGGTTAACTAGACCAACAGAACCTTTCAGGGGTTTTAATGCATTTTTCTAAGGCCTTTGTAAGTGTATGAGTACTTGAGAGTGCAAATATGCCCAAAATTTAGCCTAAATTTCCAAAATTTTACCCCTTAATTTTTGCCGAAAATGTCTGTCTGTCGCGATAGACGGTGTCTGTCGCGATAGACACAAACTATCGTGGGGGCTGTCTGTCGCGATAGACGGTGTCTGTCGCGATAGACGGTGTCTGTCGCGATAGACGGTGTCTATCGTGGAATTTTGGTCTGTCGCGATAGACGGTGTCTATCGTGGAATTTTGGTCTGTCGCGATAGACGGTGTCTATCGTGGAATTTTGGTCTGTCGCGATAGACGGTGTCTGTCGCGATAGACGCTGTCTGTCACGATAGACGGTATCTATCGTCTGTCGTGATTTGGTCTGTGGCGATAGACGGTGTCTGTCGCGATAGACGGGGTCTATCGTGGGTCTCTGTCTGTCGCGATAGACGGTGTCTGTCGCGATAGACGCTGTCTGTCGTGGAATTTCGGTCTGTCGCGATAGACGGTGTCTGTCGCGATAGACGGTGTCTATCGTGGATTTCTGTCTGTCGCGATAGACAGTGTCTGTCGCGATAGACGCTGTCTGTCGTGGAATTTCGGTCTGTCGCGATAGACGGTGTCTGTCGCGATAGACGGTATCTGTCGCGATAGACGGTGTCTGTCGCGATAGACTGAAAAAACGCAAATTTTTGAGAAACTTCTAGTGATTTAGAGTGCCCTAATGGTGTAGGTTACCGTGCTAAACATGCATTCACAAAATTTTAAGTTTTTCTATCTGTCGCGACAGACAGAGGTCGTCGTCTCGGGACCTGTGCAGAGTCTGTCGTACCTGCGCACACTGCTGGAGGAGGTGGTACAGCAAGTTCCTGCAACAAAAGCTCAAAAACACACCAAAAACAGATAGCATGCAAGCTCTCTCTCGCTCTCTCTCACAATGAAATGAGGGAAATGAGGTGGGGGGTGTAATATGACCAAAAAACTGAAAATTTTTTTTGTGGAGATGGAGATGGAGGTGGGAGATGGTGGAGATGATGATGGTGATGATGGTGATGCGAAAGTAAGGAAAAAATGAAGAAAAATTAAGAGAAAGAAGGATATTACCTATAACTCCAATGTCTCAACTCGACGTCTTACCATCACACGCTCGTCCTCGAAGCTCTCTCCCCGGCAACGGCGCCAAATTTGGTGTCACTCTAGCACAATGGTGAGTACCAACGTAAGGAGATTCACCTCATAATTGTCAATCCGTGGAGACGTGAGGACTAGTATGAAGACTATGAGCAAGTGAAGACACAAGTGCGTGAGTGAGAAGCACACAAGCATGCACACACATACACACACACGCGCACACAAGGCAAGAACAAGGAGAGGAACAATGGAGTTCTTTGCATTAATCAAAAGGTCTCTTACATAAGCTCAATTCACAAACAATCTAACCCCAAAAATGAGCTCTCTAGCTCTTTTTATAGTTTTTTGACTAGTTTTGGCCCTGTCCACACCTACTGTCCGGCCTAGTTAAAAATTAGGTTCCAGGGCTTATTTGAGGGCTCAAACGAAGTATAAAAATTATGAAAATTGGTACGATGGTACTTCTAATACTCCTCAAGCTCGAGGACTCCTCGGCTTGCACAAAATGGAGTCTATTCTACCAAAAACGGGATTTACAATGTTTGTGTAGTGATCAAAATCATATGAGTTGTACATAATCCATGGAAAAAAATGATTTGGCCTTGTTGCCGTATTGTGCATGACTCCTCTGTTGCTTTGTATGCCAACAATAGACTATAGAGCACTTGATAACATAACTATCAAAAATAGGTTTCCAATGCCTGGTCTGGAAGATCTATTTGATTAGTTACATCAAGCTAGGTATTTTACCAAGCTTGACCTTAGATCAGGATATCATCAGATGAGGACTAGGGCAGAGGAGGTCCCTAAAGACTGCATTCAGGACTAGATATGGGCAATATGAGTTTTTGGTGATGCCTTTTGGTATCACCAATGCTCCTGCCAATTTCATGAAGCTTATGAATAGTGTTTTACGGCCTTATCTAGGACACTTTATGGTAGACTTTTTGGATGACATTCTGATCTATAGTGCATCAAAAGAGGAGCACTTGGAACACTTGAGGAAAGTATTTCAAGTGCTAAGGCAAAATTCACTCTTTCCTAAAGAATCAAAGTGTGAATTTTTCAAGACAAAGGTTAGATACCTTGGGCATATAGTCTCCCAGGATGGAATCCAAATGGATCCTGAAAAAGTAAGGGCTATTATGGAATGGCCACATCCAAGGAACCTGGAAGAGCTACAGATCTTCCTAGGTTTATCAGGTTTCTATCAAAGATTCAGTAAGAATTATGCCAAGATTGTTGTCCCAATGATGGAAACAACTTAAAGGGAAAGGGAAAGCCTTTCATTGGGGAGACGAACAGAAGCAAAGTATGGAAAAGTTGAAAGTAGCAATTGCTACGGATCCACTTTTACATATAGCAGATCCCAACAAACCATTTGTGGTTGAGACTAATGCGAGTGACTTTGCCATAAGAGCGGTTCTAGTTCAGGATGGTCAACCAATAGCTTTTCAGAGTAAGAAACTAGAATCGGCTCAAAAGAACTACTCCGTTGTGGAGGTGATCGCAATCCGGGTGGATCGGGTCCGGTCGTGGCACACACAGGGTGTATGAACCTAATGAATGTTGGAAGGTTTAAAGATGTGAAGGTGAAATTAATGTTGAGAATGGAGAAGAGAGAGATGTTGAAATAATTATGGGAATGGGAATGTAGGTGTGCAAGTTAGATTGATGACATGAATGATAAAAATGAAAGAGAACCATACACACGAATCAAATTTGGAAGGAAGAATGGTCCATTGGAGGAGCTTCTTAAACACTTCCTAATTCTAATCCATATGTATAGCCTTCTTTGGATGATATGTATGCATGATGAGAATAGATGGAATCCTTACACATAAATCAATTTCGAAAGGAAGAATGGTCCAATATTGGAGCTTCTTATACACTTTCAGAAACTAATAAATATGTATGGATTTGTATGGATTATATGCATGCAAGTGAATTATGATGATGGATTTTACTCACAAGCTCAAAGAAACAGCCTCACTGGTTGAACGCAATACTGCGGAGCCTTCTCACACATAGAAGAAATAGAAGACATGTAAAAATACTTAAGAGACTGAGAGAGGTGACAAGAGACAAGTAACAAGTGACATGAATTAAAAGAATTTGAATTAAGTTACATGTAAAAGATCGTCGTGGTACGTCATGCTAAGCAGTCTACTGATCAAAGGTGGTTCCGACCCTCAAACCATGACAGTTCAACCGAATGTCACACGTAAGAAGGTGAGTTCCACTCCAGTGACCCTATGTCTGTCTAGGCTCGTAACGTCTAACTAAAGAAGTCTAAGACTCATTAAAATCAGCTCTAACTCACTCACACGCTCCACCGAGGGTGAGTCAAGATAGAGATGCTGGTTTCAAGAGCCTATCCTAGATTGGAGTTCTAACTTAAATTTGAAACTAGATTCTATACTCATACTAGCTCACCTTGGATCCTCACTCGCTCAACCGAGGGTGATCGTCTCAAGGAAACCGTAAGCTAGCATGAGCCCTATGGATGCCTAACAATGATGCTCTAGGAGTTTGGAGGGGGGTTTATATAGTTTTTTGAATGAATTTGGGCCCTTGGATCTAGAGAAATCAACTCTCAACTCTAGGATCACTACTTTTGATTACAACCATTTGATTAATCAAATCAATGGCTTGGAATTGTTCTTTCTATCAAATCTAGTGTAAAGGAGTGAAATTTAGGCGCCCTCATTCTCCACCATTGGATCTGGGGATGATCTGGACCGTCGGATCAGTGCTGACATCAATTCGGATAAGATAAGCCACTATTTTTGGAGAAATGCTGCATTATTGATCTTTGATTGTAAAAAAGGTCTTCTTTTATGGAAAAAATTCGTGGATCCTCCTTCCTTTATGCTTTAGTGCATCTCCACCCTTGAATAGGAGCTCATCTTGACCGTACACCATGGTTCAATCATATTTTGACATGTGGCAGCCCTTCAAGCCTTCAATTTTCTTATTCTAGAAAACTGCGGTTACCTTGAAAACTGGACTTTGTGCTCTTTGACCCTCCAAAAAAACTTTGATGAAGATGAAACTTTGTAGGACTATGTTTCCAAAGATCTCCTTCAGGAATATGCAGGAAAAACTCCCATCTGAATCTCCCTTGTACAAGTTTGACTACATTTGGAAGCTTGCAAGGTGGCATTAAGGTGTCTAGGAAGCTCGGATAGCCTTGAAACTTTATACAAATATGTAGCCACATATGGTCTTTATACATGCCAAACCATATGGCTAACATAAATTTCTATACAAGAATTTATAGGGTCAAACTAGAAAAAACACATTTTTACAAAATGAACATAGCATATCAATGTGCTACAAGATCCATTTTCTGCTGAAATTTGGGCTATAGACTGCCTTTGACAATCTTTACAAGTATATGGATTTTCATCTAATTTGGTGTCAATGAAATTTTTGCCCTAATTTCCCAACTTTGACCAGCTTTGACCAGCTTTCATGGCTACCATGGACTTTCTTGATTTCTTTGAAACTTTGTATGTGAGCTTCCTTTGACATCCTTGATGCATCTTGGACTTCTCTGGGAATTCCGGCTACCTTCATCAAATATGTTTTTTGTAGGCCTTCACAAGTGAGAGAGGAGAGAAAATCTCGACGACATTCGCCCCCACTAAACCTGCGATTCCTCCGGAAGCGCCACTCTAGCATCTGTGAAAAACAAAATGTTCCAGGCATCAAATTCTTTTATAGGCAACATAAGAAACATGGAAGGAAAATTGATTATATGCATGAATCAGTAGGTAACGTGACATGAAGCAAAATTTGCATGAAAGAAAGAATTGAAACAGGCAACATGAATATGCATGAACAAATAGGCAACATATATGCAAGATATGTTGCAAGGTTGAGATGATTGGAATTTCCCCCTGCCTTGCTTTCCACCTCTGCCTCTTCCTCTAGCTCTTCCTCTACCTGCAAAGTTTGCTTGGAAAGAGCTTCCTTCATCTTCATTCTTCCTATTCTTTGACTTGTCCTTGACCTTAGCTTTATCAGAATATAAGGCAGAAGTTTGATTACCTCTTGAGGACTCACCACCTTTGCTAATCTTTGCTTCATGAGTGAAGAGTTGGCCCATGAGTGTGTTGAGGTCGGGTACATGCATATCCATGTATAAATCCATGGCTGTTGTGAATGACTCCCACTTGTCGTCTGCTTTGATTCCATTCATGATTTGTCTTATGATTTTCTCCTCTTCAATTAACTCTCCAATGCTTCCAAGTTGGTAGGAAATCTCCTTCATCTTTGTGACATAATCAGTCACATTTTGCTTCGGGCTTTTCTTCATTGTTGTGAACTCCATCCACAATTGGTTCTTCCTTGCTCGAGTGTTGGAAGAGAAGAACGAAGCAAGTGCATTCCAGGTTTCTCTTCATGTCTTGCATCCCTTGACATGAGTTAAAAGAAAATCAGAGATTGAGTTTAGAATATAGGACCTTGCAAGTGCATCCTTCGAACACCAATTCGAAAGTCCTTCCACTTCTTCATGTGATGGTTGCCCTTTGTTCCTCATGGTTGGCATTGCTTCATCTCCGGATATGAATCCATATAGATTCCTCCCTTGAAGGTAAGCCTCCATCCTTAGAGACCATGCCGGGTAGTTGTTTCGATCAAATTTGTCAATTGTTGATGGAAATCCATCTCCCATGTTGCTTGACTATGCTCTGATACCACTCTGAAGAGAGATGGTGGATGCAATCCAAAGATGAGTAGGTGCTGCTACAACCAGCTTCACACCAGCCAACTGAGACTTCAGAGTTGATTAGTAGACCCTTTGAGCTTCATAAATCCACCAAAATATCAGCCAAGTACTTCGGAACATGTATGCCAAAAGTTTAAGTCAAGACAGACTAGTTGCGAAATAACTAGCTCCCAAAACTTGCTATTTTTGGACATACACCTGCTGGAAAAAAATGAACAGTGCTCTCAACTTGGTAGCAATTAGAAACATTCCTTTTGGGCATAGCAAAAAGACATAGCAAGCTTCCGAATCCAAGTTAAAACACTTCAAATGATGGACTGAGCGCTGAGAACAAAATTCATCAATTTCTTGAACATTCCCACAATTCTCGAGGCTCTGTAGAGATAGACCAGTGAGCAGTAAAATGCATATATCTCCCAAAATATTAGTCCAATGACCATGAAAATTTATAGCTACAAACTAGACAGTAAGATCTATCCCACGCATTTGAAAACGCTGAAAACCGTTCAGTAAAACTTGAGATATGACCTTCTGAAGGTACTGCTCGGAGTGAGTATAGCAGAGAACAAAACAGAGAAGTAGATGATAATAAATGTATAGATTCACATATGATTACAACCACATTGGCAATGAACCTTTGCACAATGGGAGTAGAATGATAGAGCTATGGATTAAGCTCTTCAATCTCTACAAAATGACATGAAGTGGTCAGGTACAAGGCTTGCTAATCGCCTCTTCCTTCTTGCTCTTTTTATAGCTATTCTTGGAGGGAGTTTTGAATTCGAATTCGAATGGCTCCACCTAAAAGTGATCCCCAAAGTTAGGAGAGTTTTCCTCAGCTCACAAATTCGTGATTTTGGTAGTTGGAGCCACGAATTTGCTTTTACATCATGGATGAGGTAAGCCATCCTTTTCCTTTTTTCTTTTTCCATTTACAAGAGATAAAATGTACTCTTTTACAAGAGGTGTTCACATGACTACTCATGTGACTTACAAATGAGGATAATATCAAATATATCAAGCATGTAGGCTTGGGTAAAATGCACCAACAACTCCCCCTCAAGCCTAACATGCTTGGCCTTCAAATAAGTCTTCAATTTTCCTTGATTTCTTGCAAGCCAATCATCAACTTGAATCTACTTAACTTTGTACCATCAAGAGCTTTAGTCAACATGTCGGCACATTGCATATCTGTAGAGACATAGGATAGTTGAATATCCTTGCTTATTAGCTTCTCCCTTACGTAATGGTAGTGGACTTCAATATGCTTGGTTCTAGCATGGTATACCGGATTAGCTGCTAGATGTAGTGAGCTTGTGTTGTCACCAAAAATGTGAGGTGTTGAAGAATGAAGTCCAAGATCTGTGTACAAAGACTTTAACCACATGATTTCTTGAGTTGCATTAGCCAAACCTCTATATTCGGCTTCGGTAGAAGATAATGCCACGGTTGGTTGCTTCTTCGATGACCAAGAAATGATTTTTGAACCTGCAAATGATATATACCCTGATGTGCTTCTTCTATCATCTTTAGATCTGGCCCAATCTGCATCTGAGTAGACCTTTAGCTCAATATCTGAAGTAAATGAATAAAACAAACCTTCATTCATGGTCCCCTTTAGGTACTTGAGGACTCGCTTGGCCGCTTCCATATGTGGTCTTCTCGGCTTATGCATAAACTGACTCAATATGCTAACACTATAGCATATATCCACTCTTGTGAGTGTTGCATAGTTCAAACTTCCAACCAAGCTTTGATAGCTTGTGATGTCTTCAATTGGCTCTCCTTCATAAGCACTAAGCTTATGATTTTGCTCCATAGGTATACCTGCACACTTGGTATTTTCCATCTTGAACTTGACGAGCATGTCATGGACATACTTCCTTTGTGTGATGTATATACCTGAATCTGTGTAGATCAACTCCAATCCAAGCAAATAAGTGAGTGGTCCGAGGTCACTTATTTTGAACTCCTCCTTCATTTGACTCTTTACCTGTTTGATTCCTTCAAGATCATTGCCTGTGATAATAATATCATCAACATACACACATAAATAGATCACTTCAGATCCATTCCTCTTTATGAACAAAGAGGTATCCGCCTTGCTAGCTTTGAATCCTTGGTCCTGCAAATAAGTCACCAATCTGAAATTCCAAGCTCTTGGAGCTTGCTTCAATCCATACAAAGCTTTCTTTAGTTTGCATACATAGTTAGGATGATGTGCATCCTCATATCCAGGAGGTTGTGCCATATACACTTCCTCAAAAATTTATCCATTCAAGAAAGCATTCTTTACATCAAGTTGATAAAGATTCCAATTTCTAGATGCAGCAAGACTAATGAGAACCCTAATTGTAGGCATTTTTGCAACAAGAGAGAAAGTCTCCTCATAATCAATACCATGGGTTTGAGCAAACTCTTTAGCAACTAACCTTGCTTTGTGTCTAGTTATACTTCCATCTGGATTCCTCTTGATTTTGTATATCCATCGAGATCCGATTATCTTCATAGATGGCTTGTTAGGTACAAGCTCCCAAGTGTCATTCTCCTTCAAGGCTTCCATTTCTTCATCCATTGCATCCATCCAAGCTTTCTTGCTTTGTGCTTCTTCGAATGTGGTAGGTTCTTCATTGGTTGAATCCTTTGCAATGTAGATTGAGTGCTTTGTGACCAAAGAAGTATCATAACCAAACCTCTATGGTTTTTTCTTCTCCCTTGAAGACCTTCTAAGTGGTTGATGTGAGCTCTCGGGTCCATATGTAGAATCCTGCATCTTTGCTTTACCTTTGTTCTTCCATAGCTTTAGTCTTTCCAAGTCTTCTAGGTCAATCTTCGAATCACTTTCTTCAATCTGCTTTGGCTCCTTTGGTTGAAGTGATGGAAAATCTTCATCCAAGTCATATGGCAACTTCACTTTCCTGTCATCATCAAACCATGATTTGTTTTCATCAAAAGTTACATCTCTACTCACAGAAAATCCTTTATTGGTTGGATTGTACAATCTATATCCTTTTTGGTTTTGATCATAACCAATGAATACACACTTCTCTGCCTTGGGATCCAATTTCCCTCTTACTTGAGAAGGAATGTGAGCATAGGCTAAGCATCCAAAGATTTTGCAATGCTCTAGACTAGGTCTTCTTCCATTCCACACTTCATATGGAGTGGTTCCATCTAGTGACTTAGATGGAAGTCTATTTATGAGATATGTGGCTGTCGACACAGCCTCTGCCCATAGGTAGTTTGGCAATCCCTTTTCGTTGAGCATGGACCTTGCAGCTTCGAGAATAGCTCTGTTCCTCCTCTTCTTACACCATTGAGTTCGGGTGTATACCTTGTAGTGACTTCCCTTTTAATGCCTCTTTCATGCAAGAAGGCATCAAACTCAGAAGAGAAGTATTCTCCTCCACCATCTGATCTGAGTCGTTTCAAAGTCCTACCTGTTTGGTTTTCAACAAGAGCAATATACTTCTTAAAGCAATTAAACACTTCATCCTTGTGCTTCATGAAAAACAGAATGGTCCACCTGCTACAATCATCTATGAAAGACACATAATATCTTGAGCCTGATATAGATGGCTCCTTACTTGGACCCCACACATCCGTGTGCACTAGATCCAAAGGATTTTGATACATATATCCTTTCCTATTGAAAGGTTGTCTATGAGCCTTGCCGAGTTGACAAGCTTCACACTTATAAATCATGTGTTGCCTTGTGATATTAGGAAAACCAAGTACACTTTGGTCCCCGCAAATCTGTTCGAGTGTCCTCTCACCAATGTGAGCAAGCCTTTTGTGCCATATCTCCAACTCTGTTAGAGTTTGAGATCCATAGCTGAACAAAGCTATGTTCTTTGTATCTTCCACTTCAAAAGTGAAAAGCCTTCCTGTCTTTTCTCCTTTGGCAATCCTTCGAAAGCCTTGCCTTGGGTCTTCAACATATGCTCCAAATCGGTTGAATCTAACCTGCAATCCTTTTTCAACAATCTGTCCAACACTTATTAAATTTTTGGTAATTGTAGGGACATACAAGACTTTGCTTAAGAGATTCATATTCCCATCTGATGTCTTCACATTACCTATCTTCTCCACTGAGTGCTTTGTATCATCTCCTGTCTGCACTTCATGCTTGTTATGAGGATCTTCGAAATCAGAAAGTAAAGCCACATTTCCTGCTACATGGTTCGAGCATCCCGAATCAATGTAAAATATGTGATCATCATCCTTACCCTTCTTCGCTGATAGATTCATAATCAATAATGAATCTTCTTGACTTTGGTCCTCTGCATAGTTATTGTGACCTCTTCTTCCTCTATGGCCACTTTGATAGTTGTTGTTGTTGTTGTAATTGTTGTTTTAGTAGTTGTTGTTGTTGTAGCCTCCATTGTATCTACCTCTATTTGATCCATAGCCACCTCTATTGATTCCTCTTCCTCTTGAGTTCCTCGGGTTCCTGAAACATTCTTCAGTAGTATGGTTAGATAAGCCACATATGTTGCAAGGTTGAGATGATTGGAATCTCCCCCTGCCTTGCTTTCCACCTCTGCCTCTTCCTCTAGCTCTTCCTCTACCTGCAAAGTTTGCTTGGAAAGAGCTTCCTTCATGTTCATTCTTCCTATTCTTTGACTTGTCCTTGACCTTAGCTTTATCAGAATATAAGGTAGAAGTTTGATTACCTCTTGAGGACTCACCACCTTTGCTAATCTTTGCTTCATGAGTGAAGAGTTGGCCCATGAGTGTGTTGAGGTCGGGTACATGCATATCCATGTATAAATCCATGGTTGTTGTGAATGACTCCCACTTGTCGTCTGCTTTGATTCCATTCATGATTTGTCTTATGATTTGCTCCTCTTCAATTACCTCTCCAATGCTTCCAAGTTGGTTGGAAATCTCTTTCATCTTTGTGACATAATCAGTCACATTTTGCTTCGGGCTTTTCTTCATTGTTGTGAACTCCATCCACAATTGGTTCTTCCTTGCTCGAGTGTTGGAAGAGAAGAACGAAGCAACTGCATTCCAGGTTTCTCTTGATGTCTTGCATCCCTTGACATGAGGTAAAAGAAAATCAGAGATTGAGTTTAGAATATAGGACCTTGCAAGTGCATCCTTCGAACACCAATTCGAAAGTCCTTCCACTTCTTCATGTGATGGTTGCCCCTTGTTCCTCATGGTTGGCATTGCTTCATCTCCGGATATGAATCCATATAGATTCCTCCCTTGAAGGTAAGCCTCCATCCTTAGAGACCATGCCGGGTAGTTGTTTCGATCAAATTTGTCAATTGTTGATGGAAATCCATCTCCCATGTTGCTTGACTATGCTCTGATACCACTCTGAAGAGAGATACTGGATGCAATCCAAAGATGAGTAGGTGCTGCTACAACCAGCTTCACACCAGCCAACTGAGACTTCAAAGTTGATTAGTAGACCCTTTGAGCTCCCTAAATCCACCAAAATATCAGCCAAGTACTTTGGAACATGTATGCCAAAAGTTTAAGTCAAGACAGACTAGTTGCGAAATAACTAGCTCCCAAAACTTGCTATTTTTGGACATACACCTGCTGAAAAAAAATGAACAGTGCTCTCAACCTGGTAGCAATTAGAAAAAATCCTTTTGGGAATAGCAAATAGACTTAGCAAGCTTCCCAATCCAAGTTAAAACACTTCAAATGATGGACTGAGCACTGAGAACAAGTTTCATCAATTTCTGGAACATTCCCACAATTCTCGGGGCTCTGCAGAGATAGACCAGTGAGCAGTAAAATGCTTATATCTCCCAAAATATTAGTCCAATGACCATGAAAATTTATAGCTACAAATTAGACAGTAAGAGATATCCCACGCACTTTAAAACACTGAAAAACGTTTAGTAAAACTCGTGATATGACCTTCTGAAGGTACTGCTCTGAGTGAGTATAGCAGAGAACAAAACAAAGAAGTAGATGATAATAAATGTATAGATTCACATATGATTACAACCACATTGGCAATGAACCTTTGCACAATGGGAGTAGAATGATAGAGCTATGGAGTAAGCTCTTCAATCTCTACAGAATGACATGAAGTGGTCAAGTACAAGGCTTTCTAATCGCCTCTTCCTTCTTGCTCTTTTTATAGCTATTCTTGGAGGGAGTTTTGAATTCGAATTCGAATGGCTCCACCTAAAAGTGATCCCCAAAGTTAGGAGAGTTTCCCTCAGCTCACAAATTCGTGTTTTTGGTAGTTGGAGCCACGAATTTGCTTTTACATCATGGATGAGGTAAGCCATCCTTTTCCTTTTTTCTTTTTCCATTTACAAGAGATAAAATGTACTCTTTTACAAGAAGTGTTCACATGACTACTCATGTGACTTACAAATGAGGATAATATCAAATATATCAAGCATGTAGGCTTGGGTAAAATGCACCAAAAACTCCCCCTCAAGCCTAACATGCTTGGCCTTCAAATAAGTCTTCAATTGTCCTTGATTTCCTGCAAGCCAATCATCAACTTGAATCTACTTAACTTTGTACCATCAAGAGCTTTAGTAAACATGTTGGCACATTGCATATCTGTAGAGACATAGGATAGTTGAATATCCTTGCTTATTAGCTTCTCCCTTACGTAATGGTAGTGGACTTCAATATGCTTGGTTCTAGCATGGTATACCGGATTAGCTGCTAGATGTAGTGAGCTTGTGTTGTCACCAAAAATGTGAGGTGTTGAAGAATGAAGTCCAAGATCTGTGTACAAAGACTTTAACCACATGATTTCTTGAGTTGCATTAGCCAAACCTCTATATTCGGCTTCGGTAGAAGATAATGCCACGGTTGGTTGCTTCTTCGATGACCAAGAAATGATTTTTGAACCTGCAAATGATATATACCCTGATGTGCTTCTTCTATCATCTTTAGATCTGGCCCAATCTGCATCGGAGTAGACCTTTAGCTCAATATCTGAAGTAAATGAATAAAACAAACCTTCACTCATGGTCCCCTTTAGGTACTTGAGGACTCGCTTGGCCGCTTCCATATGTGGTCTTCTCGGCTTATGCATAAACTGACTCAATATGCTAACACTATAGCATATATCCACTCTTGTGAGTGTTGCATAGTTCAAACTTCCAACCAAGCTTTGATAGCTTGTGATGTCTTCAATTGGCTCTCCTTCATAAGCACTAAGCTTATGATTTTGCTCCATAGGTGTACCTGCACACTTGGTATTTTCCATCTTGAACTTGACGAGCATGTCATGGACATACTTCCTTTGTGTGATGTATATACCTGAATCTGTGTAGATCAACTCCAATCCAAGCAAATAAGTGAGTGGTCCGAGGTCACTTATTTTGAACTCCTCCTTCATTTGACTCTTTACCTGTTTGATTCCTTCAAGATCATTGCCTGTGATAATAATATCATCAACATACACACATAAATAGATCACTTCAGATCCATTCCTCTTTATGAACAAAGAGGTATCCGCCTTGCTAGCTTTGAATCCTTGGTCCTGCAAATAAGTCACCAATCTGAAATTCCAAGCTCTTGGAGCTTGCTTCAATCCATACAAAGCTTTCTTTAGTTTGCATACATAGTTAGGATGATGTGCATCCTCATATCTAGGAGGTTGTGCTATATACACTTCCTCAGAAATCCATCCATTCAAGAAAGCATTCTTTACATCAAGTTGATAAAGATTCCAATTTCTAGATGCAGCAAGACTAATGAGAACCCTAATTGTAGGCATTTTTGCAACAGGAGAGAAAGTCTCCTCATAATCAATACCATGGGTTTGAGCAAACCCTTTAGCAACTAACCTTGCTTTGTGTCTATTTATACTTCCATCTCGATTCCTCTTGATTTTGTATATCCATTGAGATCCGATTATCTTCATAGATGGCTTGTTAGGTACGAGCTCCCAAGTGTCATTCTCCTTCAAGGCTTCCATTTCTTCATCCATTGCATCTCTCCAAGCTTTCTTGCTTTGTGCTTCTTCGAATGTGGTAGGTTCTTCATTGGTTGAATCCTTTGCAATGTAGATTGAGTGCTTTGTGACCAACATAACCAAACATCTCTGGTTTCTTCTTCTCCCTTGAAGACCTTCTAAGTGGTTGATGTGAGCTCTCGGGTCCATATGTAGAATCCTGCATCTTTGCTTTACCTTTGTTCTTCCATAGCTTTAGTCTTTCCAAGTCTTCTAGGTCAATCTCCGAATCACTTTCTTCAATCTGCTTTGGCTCCTTTGGTTGAAGTGATGGAAAATCTTCATCCAAGTCATATGGTAGCTTCACTTTCCTGTCATCATCAAACCATGATTTGTTTTCATCAAAAATTACATCTCTACTCACAGAAAATCCTTTATTGGTTGGATTGTACAATCTATATCCTTTTTGGTTTTGATCATAACCAATGAATACACACTTCTCTGCCTTGGGATCCAATTTCCCTCTTACTTGAGAAGTAATGTGAGCATAGGCTAAGCATCCAAAGATTTTTCAATGCTCTAGACTAGGTCTTCTTCCATTCCACACTTCATATGGAGTGGATGGAGTGACTTAGATGGAAGTCTATTTATGAGATATGTGGCTGTCGACACAGCCTCTGCGCATAGGTAGTTTGGCAATCCCTTTTCGTTGAGCATGGACCTTGCAGCTTCGACAATAGCTGTGTTCCTCTTCTTCTTACACCATTGAGTTCGGGTGTATACCTTGTAGTGACTTCCCTTTTAATGCCTCTTTCATGCAAGAAGGCATCAAATTCAGAAGAGAAGTATTCTCCTCCACCATCTAATCTGAGTCGTTTCAACGTCCTACCTGTTTGGTTTTCAACAAGAGCAATATACTTCTTAAAGCAATTAAACACTTCATCCTTGTGCTTCATGAAAAACAGAATGGTCCACCTGCTACAATCATCTATGAAAGACACATAATATCTTGAGCCTGATATAGATGGCTCCTAACTTGGACCCCACACATCCGTGTGCACTAGATCCAAAGGATTTTGATACATATATCCTTTCTTATTGAAAGGTTGTCTATGAGCCTTGCCGAGTTGACAAGCTTCACCTTTATAAATCATGTGTTGCCTTGTGATATTAGGCAAAGCAAGTACACTTTGGTCCCTGCAAATCTGTTTGAGTGTCCTCTCACCAATCTGAGCAAGCCTTTTGTGCCATATCTCCAACTCTGTTAGAGTTTGAGATCCATAGCTAAACAAAGCTATGTTCTTTGTATCTTCCACTTCAAAAGTGAAAAGCCTTCCTGTCTTTTCTCCTTTGGCAATCCTTCGAAAGCCTTGCCTTGGGTCTTCAACATATGCTCCAAATTGGTTGAATCTAACCTGCAATCGTTTTTCAACAATCTGTCCAACACTCATTAAATTTTTGGTAATTGTAGGGACATACAAGACTTTGCTTAAGAGATTCATATTCCCATCTGATGTCTTCACATTACCTATCTTCTCCACTGAGTGCTTTGTATCATCTCCTGTCTGCACTTCATGCTTGTTATGAGGATCTTCCAAATCAGAAAGTAAAGCCACATTTCCTGCTACATGGTTCGAGCATCCCGAATCAATGTAAAATATGTGATCATCATCCTTACCCTTCTTCGCTGATAGATTCATAATCAATAATGAATCTTCTTGACTTTGGTCCTCTGCATAGTTATTGTAATCTCTTCTTCCTCTATGGCCACTTTGATAGTTGTTGTTGTTGTTGTAATTGTTGTTGTAGTAGTTGTTGTTGTTGTAGCCTCAATTGTATCTACCTCTATTTGATCCATAGCCACCTCTATTGAATCCTCTTCCTCTTGAGTTCCTCGGGTTCCTGAAACATTCTTCCTCTAGCTCTTCCTCTACCTACAAAGTTTTCTTGGAAAGAGCTTCCTTCATCTTCATTCTTCCTATTCTTTGACTTGTCCTTGACCTTAGCTTTATCAGAATATAAGGCAGAAGTTTGATTACCTCTTGAGGACTCACCACCTCTGCTAATCTTTGCTTCATGAGTGAAGAGTTGGCCCATGAGTGTGTTGAGGTCGGGTACATGCATATCCATGTATAAATCCATGGCTGTTGTGAATGACTCCCACTTGTCGTCTGCTTTGATTCCATTCATGATTTTTCTTATGATTTGCTCCTCTTCAATTACCTCTCCAATGCTTCCAAGTTGGTCGGAAATCTCCTTCATCTTTGTGACATAATCAGTCACATTTTGCTTCGGGCTTTTCTTCATTGTTGTGAACTCCATCCACAATTGGTTCTTCCTTGCTCGAGTGTTGGAAGAGAAGAACGAAGCAAGTGCATTCTAGGTTTCTCTTGATGTCTTGCATCCCTTGACATGAGGTAAAAGAAAATCAGAGATTGAGTTTAGAATATAGGACCTTGCAAGTGCATCCTTCGAACACCAATTCGAAAGTCCTTCCACTTCTTCATGTGATGGTTGCCCTTTGTTCCTCATGGTTGGCATTGCTTCATCTCCGGATATGAATCCATATGGATTCTTCCCTTGAAGGTAAGCCTCCATCCTTAGAGACCATGCCGGGTAGTTGTTTTGATCAAATTTGTCAATTGTTGATGGAAATCCATCTCCCATGTTGCTTGACTATGCTCTGATACCACTCTGAAGAGAGATGGTGGATGCAATCCAAAGATGAGTAGGTGCTGCTACAACCAGCTTCACACCAGCCAACTGAGACTTCAGAGTTGATTAGTAGACCCTTTGAGCTTCCTAAATCCACCAAAATATCAGCCAAGTACTTTGGAACATGTATGCCAAAAGTTTAAGTCAAGACAGACTAGTTGCGAAATAACTAGCTCCCAAAACTTGCTATTTTTGGACATACACCTGCTGGAAAAAAATGAGCAGTGCTCTCAACCTGGTAGCAATTAGAAAAATTCCTTTTGGGCATAGCAAAAAGACTTAGCAAGATTCCCAATCCAAGATAAAACACTTCAAATGATGGACTGAGCACTGAGAACAAGTTTCATCAATTTCTGGAACATTCCCACAATTCTCGGGGCTCTGCAGAGATAGACTAGTGAGTAGTAAAATGCATATAGCTCCCAAAATATTAGTCCAATGACCATGAACATTTATAGCTACAAACTAGACAGTAAGAGATATCCCACGCACTTTAAAACACTGAAAAACGTTCAGTAAAACTCGAGATATGACCTTCTAAAGGTACTGCTCTGAGTGAGTATAGCAGAGAACAAAACAGAGAAGTAGATGATAATAAATGTATAGATTCACATATGATTACAACCACATTGGCAATGAACCTTTGCACAATGGGAGTAGAATGATAGAGATATGGAGTAAGCTCTTCAATCTCTACAAAATGACATGAAGTGGTCAGGTACAAGGCTTGCTAATTGCCTCTTCCTTCTTGCTCTTTTTATAGCTATTCTTGGAGGGAGTTTTGAATTCGAATTCGAATGGCTCCACCTAAAAGTGATCCCCAAAGTTAGGAGAGTTTCCCTCAGCTCACAAATTCATGATTTTGGTAGGTGGAGCCACGAATTTGCTTTTACATCATGGATGAGGTAAGCCATCCTTTTCCTTTTTTCTTTTTCCATTTACAAGAGATAAAATGTACTCTTTTACAAGAGGTGTTCACATGACTACTCATGTGACTTACAAATGAGGATAATATCAAATATATCAAGCATGTAGGCTTGGGTAAAATGCACTAACAACTCCCCCTCAAGCCTAACATGCTTGGCCTTCAAATAAGTCTTCAATTGTCCTTGATTTCCTGCAAGCCAATCATCAACTTGAATCTACTTAACTTTGTACCATCAAGAGCTTTAGTCAACATGTCGGCACATTGCATATGTGTAGAGACATAGGATAGTTGAATATCCTTGCTTATTAGCTTCTCCCTTACGTAATGGTAGTGGACTTCAATATGCTTGGTTCTAGCATGGTATACCGGATTAGCTGCTAGATGTAGTGAGCTTGTGTTGTCACCAAAAATGTGAGGTGTTGAAGAATGAAGTCCAAGATCTGTGTACAAAGACTTTAACCACATGATTTCTTGAGTTGCATTAGCCAAACCTCTATATTCGGCTTCGGTAGAAGATAATGCCACGGTTGGTTGCTTCTTGGATGACCAAGAAATGATTTTTGAACTTGCAAATGATATATACCCTGATGTGCTTCTTCTATCATCTTTAGATCTGGCCCAATCTGCATCTGAGTAGACCTTAAGCTCAATATCTGAAGTAAATGAATAAAACAAACCTTCATTCATGGTCCCCTTTAGGTACTTGAGGACTCGCTTGGCAGCTTCCATATGTGGTCTTCTCGGCTTATGCATAAACTGACTCAATATGCTAACACTATAGCATATATCCACTCTTGTGAGTGTTGCATAGTTCAAACTTCCAACCAAGCGTTTATAGCTTGTGATGTCTTCAATTGGCTCTCCTTCATAAGCACTAAGCTTATGATTGTGCTCCATAGGTGTACCTGCACACTTGGTATTTTCCATCTTGAACTTGACGAGCATTTCATGGACATACTTCCTTTGTGTGATGTATATACCTGAATCTGTGTAGATCAACTCCAATCCAAGCAAATAAGTGAGTGGTCCGAGGTCCATTCTTTTGAACTCCTCCTTCATTTGACTCTTTACCTGTTTGATTCCTTCAAGATCATTGCCTGTGATAATAATATCATCAACATACACACATAAATAGATCACTTCAGATCCATTCCTCTTTATGAACAAAGAGGTATCCGCCTTGCTAGCTTTGAATCCTTGGTCCTGCAAATAAGTCACCAATCTGAAATTCCAAGCTCTTGGAGCTTGCTTCAATCCATACAAAGCTTTCTTTAGTTTGCATACATAGTTAGGATGATGTGCATCCTCATATCCAGGAGGTTGTGCCATATACACTTCCTCAGAAATCCATCCATTCAAGAAAGCATTCTTTACATCAAGTTGATAAAGATTCCAATTTCTAGATGCAGCAAGACTAATGAGAACCCTAATTGTAGGCATTTTTGCAACAGGAGAGAAAGTCTCCTCATAATCAATACCATGGGTTTGAGCAAACCCTTTAGCAACTAACCTTGCTTTGTGTCTATTTATACTTCCATCTGGATTCCTCTTGATTTTGTATATCCATCGAGATCCGATTATGTTCATAGATGGCTTGTTAGGTACAAGCTCCCAAGTGTCATTCTCCTTCATGGCTTCCATTTCTTCATCCATTGCATCTCTCCAAGCTTTCTTGCTTTGTGCTTCTTCGAATGTGGTAGGTTCTTCATTGGTTGAATCCTTTGCAATGTAGATTGAGTGCTTTGTGAGCAAAGAAGTATCATAACCAAACCTCTCTGGTTTCTTCTTCTCCCTTGAAGACCTTCTAAGTGGTTGATGTGAGCTCTCGGGTCCATATGTAGAATCCTGCATCTTTGCTTTACCTTTGTTCTTCCATAGCTTTAGTCTTTCCAAGTCTTCTAGGTCAATCTCCGAATCACTTTCTTCAATCTGCTTTGGCTCCTTTGGTTGAAGTGATGGAAAATCTTCATCCAAGTCATATGGCAGCTTCACTTTCCTGTCATCATCAAACCATGATTTGTTTTCATCAAAAATTACATCTCTACTCACAGAAAATCCTTTATTGGTTGGATTGTACAATCTATATCCTTTTTGGTTTTGATCATAACCAATGAATACATACTTCTCTGCCTTGGGATCCAATTTCCCTCTTACTTGAGAAGGAATGTGAGCATAGGCTAAGCATCCAAAGATTTTGGAATGCTCTAGACTAGGTCTTCTTCCATTCCACACTTCATATGGAGTGGTTCCATCTAGTGACTTAGATGGAAGTCTATTTATGAGATATGTGGCTGTCGACACAGCCTTTGCCCATAGGTAGTTTGGCAATCCCTTTTCGTTGAGCATGGACCTTGCAGCTTCGACAATAGCTCTGTTCCTCCTCTTCTTACACCATTGAGTTCGGGTGTATACCTTGTAGTGACTTCCCTTTTAATGCATCTTTCATGCAAGAAGGCATCAGATTCAGAAGAGAAGTATTCTCCTCCACCATCTGATCTGAGTCGTTTCAAAGTCCTACCTGTTTGGTTTTCAACAAGAGCAATATACTTCTTAAAGCAATTAAACACTTCATCCTTGTGCTTCATGAAAAACAGAATGGTCCACCTGCTACAATCATCTATGAACACATAATATCTTGAGCCTGATATAGATGGCTCCTTACTTGGACCCCACACATCCGTGTGCACTAGATCCAAAGGATTTTGATACATATATCCTTTCTTATTGAAAGGTTGTCTATGAGCCTTGCCAAGTTGACAAGCTTCACACTTATAAATCATGTGTTGCCTTGTGATATTAGGCAAACCAAGTACACTTTGGTTCCTGCAAATCTGTTTGAGTGTCCTCTCACCAATGTGAGCAAGCCTTTTGTGCCATATCTCCAACTCTGTTAGAGTTTGAGATCCATAGCTAAACAAAGCTATGTTCTTTGTATCTTCCACTTCAAAAGTGAAAAGCCTTCCTGTCTTTTCTCTTTTGGCAATCCTTCGAAAGCCTTGCCTTGGGTCTTCAACATATGCTCCAAATCGGTTGAATCTAACCTGCAATCCTTTTTCAACAATCTGTCCAACACTCATTAAATTTTTGGTAATTGTAGGAACATACAAGACTTTGCTTAAGAGATTCATATTCCCATCTGATGTCTTCACATTACCTATCTTCTCCACTGAGTGCTTTGTATCATCTCCTGTCTGCACTTCATGCTTGTTATGAGGATCTTCCAAATCAGAAAGTAAAGCCACATTTCCTGCTACATGGTTCGAGCATCCCGAATCAATGTAAAATATGTGATCATCATCCTTACCCTTCTTCGCTGATAGATTCATAATCAATAATGAATCTTCTTGACTTTGGTCCTCTGCATAGTTATTGTAATCTCTTCTTCCTCTATGGCCACTTTGATAGTTGTTGTTGTTGTTGTAATTGTTGTTGTAGTAGTTGTTGTTGTTGTAGCCTCCATTGTATCTACCTCTATTTGATCCATAGCCACCTCTATTGAATCCTCTTCCTCTTGAGTTCCTCGGGTTCCTGAAACATTCTTCAGTAGTATGGTTAGATAAGCCACATATGTTGCAAGGTTGAGATGATTGGAATCTCCCCCTGCCTTGCTTTCCACCTCTACCTCTTCCTCTAGCTCTTCCTCTACCTGCAAAGTTTGCTTGGAAAGAGCTTCCTTCATCTTCATTCTTCCTATTCTTTGACTTGTCCTTGACCTTAGCTTTATCAGAATATAACGCAGAAGTTTGATTACCTCTTGAGGACTCACCACCTTTGCTAATCTTTTCTTCATGAGTGAAGAGTTGGCCCATGAGTGTGTTGAGGTCGGGTACATGCATATCCATGTATAAATCCATGGCTGTTGTGAATGACTCCCACTTGTCGTCTGCTTTGATTCCATTCATGATTTGTCTTATGATTTGCTCCTCTTCAATTACCTCTCCAATGCTTCCAAGTTGGTCGGAAATCTCCTTCATCTTTGTGACATAATCAGTCACATTTTGCTTCGGGCTTTTCTTCATTGTTGTGAACTCCATCCACAATTGGTTCTTCCTTGCTCAAGTGTTGGAAGAGAAGAACGAAGCAAGTGCATTCCAGGTTTCTCTTGATGTGTTGCATCCCTTGACATGAGGTAAAAGAAAATCAGAGATTGAGTTTAGAATATAGGACCTTGCAAGTGCATCCTTCGAACACCAATTCGAAAGTCCTTCCACTTCTTCATGTGATGGTTGCCCTTTGTTCCTCATGGTTGGCATTGCTTCATCTCCGGATATGAATCCATATAGATTCCTCCCTTGAAGGTAAGCCTCCATCCTTAGAGACCATGCCGGGTAGTTGTTTTGATCAAATTTGTCAATTGTTGATGGAAATCCATCTCCCATGTTGCTTGACTATGCTTTGATACCACTCTAAAGAGAGATGGTGGATGCAATCCAAAGATGAGTAGGAGCTGCTACAACCAGCTTCACACCAGCCAACTGAGACTTCAGAGTTGATTAGTAGACCCTTTGAGCTTCCTAAATCCACCAAAATATCAGCCAAGTACTTTGGAACATGTATCCCAAAAGTTTAAGTCAAGACAGACTAGTTGCGAAATAACTAGCTCCCAAAACTTGCTATTTTTGGACATACACCTGCTGGAAAAAAATGAACAGTGCTCTCAACCTGGTAGCAACTAGAAAAATTCCTTTTGGGCATAGCAAATAGACTTAGCAAGCTTCCCAATCCAAGTTAAAACACTTCAAGTGATGGACTGAGCACTGAGAACAAGTTTCATTAATTTCTCGAACATTCCCACAATTCTCGGGGCTCTGCAGAGATAGACCAGTGAGTAGTAAAATGCATATATCTCCCAAAATATTAGTCCAATGACCATGAAAATTTATAGCTGCAGACTAGACAGTAAGAGCTATCCCACGCAGTTTAAAACACTGAAAAACGTTCAGTAAAACTCGAGATATGTCCTTCTGAAGGTACTGCTCTGAGTGAGTATAGCAGAGAACAAAACAGAGAAGTAGATGATAATAAATGTATAGATTCACATATGATTACAACCACATTGGCAATGAACCTTTGCACAATGGGAGTAGAATGATAGAGCTATGGAGTAAGCTCTTCAATCTCTACAAAATGACATGAAGTGGTCAGGTACAAGGCTTGCTAATCGCCTCTTCCTTCTTGCTCTTTTTATAGCTATTCTTGGAGGGAGTTTTAAATTCGAATTCGAATGGCTCCACCTAAAAGTGATCCCCAAAGTTAGGAGAGTTTCCCTCAGCTCAAAAATTCGTGATTTTGGTAGTTGGAGCCACGAATTCACTTTTACATCATGGATGAGGTAAGCCATCCTTTTCCTTTTTTCTTTTTCCATTTACAAGAGATAAAATGTACTCTTTTACAAGAGGTGTTCACATGACTACTCATGTGACTTACAAATGAGGATAATATCAAATATATCAAGCATGTAGGCTTGGGTAAAATGCACCAACAATGATGTCAATGGAATCAGATATATCAAAAGTCAAACGATGAAGGAATTCAAGATCAATGATCTTGGTCTATTGAAGTATTTTTTGGGACTTGAATTAGTCTACACTAATTCAGGGATATATATTACTCAGAAAAAATATATACAGGACATGTTGAAGAAGTTTCACTTGCAGGATGCCAAAGTAGCAAGCAATCCAATGGAGGTAAACCTAAAACTAAGTGCCCATGAAGGTGATGAAGTCAATGACATTACAGGTTATCAAAGTATGGTGGGTAGCTTGAACTATGCTACCTTAACAAGGATAGATATTGCATATGGAGTTAGTGTGCTAAGTCAATTTATGCCCAAGCCAAGGATACCTCACTTAGATGCTCCCAAGAGAATCGTGAAGTATCTCAAGGGTACACAGAACCATGGTTTGTATTTCCCTTAGACTTCAGATATTGATATCAAAATTTATTCAGATGCAGATTGGGCAGGATGCAAGGATGATAGAAGCACTTCTAGATATATTTCTTTTGCAGGTGACAAACCAATTTCATGGTCTTCAAAGCAGAAACCTACTGTTGCTTTCTCTTCCACAGAGGCAGAGTATAGAGGGCTGGCTAATACCACACAAGAAGCAATATGGATTAAGCTTTTGTATACAGAATTGGGATTATACACTAGGTCACCAATTATCTTTGGAGATAATACAAGTTCTCTTCACCTTGCAGCTAATCCTATTTATCATGCTAGGACCGAACATATGGAGGTCCATTACCATTATATGAGAGAGAAATTGATAAGCAAGGACATTCAACTAACCTATGTATCAACCAACATGCAATGTGCAAATTTGTTGACTAAAGCTTTGGATGGAACCAAACTTTGCAGGTTCATATCCATGATTGGATTACAGGATATACTTGAAGATTGAAGATGAAGACTTAAGCCAAAATGTTTGGCTTGAGGGGGAGCCTTTGGTGTACATTACAAGCCTACACATTTGGCTCAAAGGATGCATTGAAGTTTATACATACATGAAGAAGCATAGGAACATATGCTAGTGGTTAATTACCATTTTACCTCATTGTAAAAGTCAAATTGACTTGGAATCTCTTGTAATCACCTACCAAAAGGATTTGTGGAAAATTAGTTGTTTGATTGAAAGAATATCTCCAAGAATTTAGGAGCTTGATCATAGGGAGCCAAAAGTTTGAATTTGAATTCAAACTTTTACCCATCTCTTATAAAAACGGACATGAAAAGTCGCGGGTAAGAAGAGAGAGCACTCCGGAGCCTAGCATTACTGATTTTTGAGTGTGTGTGAGGTCTATACTCTAACCCACACCTCTCTACACCATTTGGCAATGATATTCATGCCAATGGAGTTGTATACAAATGTTCATTAATACATACATTCACATTTTCCATCTCTGAGTTCTCCGTTAGTCTACTCAAAAGTCTGTCAACTTGTCAAGGGCATATCTCGGTCAATTCTTCACCAAACTCAGTGATTCAAAGCTTGTTGGATTTAACGTGAAGTAATCTATAGGCGATCAAAATTTGAAGGCGTTCTATTCAGCCATTTTGGATAAATCTGTGTCGAGGTGATTTCTGGTCATTTTTTGCTACAGTCCTAAAAAGTCAAGGGTATAACTTAACTTAGTAAAGTGATTTCTCTTAGCATAGTTTATTATTTTACATCATTCCACTTGGAATAGGTAGCTTACTAAGCTAATAAGATACCCCTAAAGGGAATTTTTTCAATTCCGACTGTGCTGGTCATACTGAGCAAAATACCCAGCAGGTGTGAAGACATAAATAGAAGGTTTTCTTGAGTTTATGACTTCCAAAGTTATCTGTTTTGATTCAATCATTACACACATCATTTCCAAAGTACATAGGACATTTTATGGTCTCATTCGAAAGCTAAGAAGGTGTAGTTATCAACTCTGAAGCAAAAGAGAGCTGGTACAAAGCAGGCTTAGCAGTACCTACTCAGTCTCTTGGTGCATCCATCCATCTTTCCCAACAATAGCTTTCCACCCTCTCATGGAAACATTGACCATTGAATAGATCTATTCATGGGAACGAAGAAAGAATCTCCCAAAATCTCTATCGACTCTCCGATGTCCAAAATGTAGAAGTGAAGAAAAAGATTAAAGATGATGTTGATAAAGTATTTATGTGGTCAACGGAGTCCCCTTGCGTTGCACCCATCCTTCCTGTATAAAAGAAAGATGGTACCATGAGGCTATGTGTAGATCATAGGTATGAAAGCAATGGATGAATAGCATCCTCCACAAAAACAACATCACAGCTAACTAGAATGTGTTGAGTCTGTGGATGTTATAGACGATAGCCTTTACTTTCAGAACTGTACCCAACAGAAATGCATTTTACTGCTTTATCATCCAATTTTCTACGATGTTGTTCAGGCACTAATGCATATGCCAAACAACCAAAAACACGCAGATGAGAAAGAGAGGGCTTGCAGTCATGCCAAGCCTCATATGGAGTGATAGACTGCAACGCTTTAGTGGGACACCTATTCAGTACATATGCTGCACACATGACATCCTCAAGCTAGAAACTATGTGGTAAAGCCTGATTCTTGACCATACACCTTGCCATCTCCATGAGTGACCTGTTCTTTCGTTCAGAAACCCCATTCTGTTGAGGTGTATACAGCACTGTACACTAGTGTTTTATCCCATGTTCAGCAAGAAATGTATTAAAATCAGAAGACATATACTCCCCCCCTTGATCAGAACGGAGGGTGCCCATTTTACATGCTAATAGATTTTCAGCCAAAATAAAAAACTGTTTGAAGCACAAAAACAGTTTCAAAAAAGAATTCTAATATTATATATGATGAGTTAGTTTTGAGTGCGAGTGCTAAACTCAATTTTGATGTGGTTAATGAACTAGGTGCCCAAGATTCTTAAATAGAAGAATATGTGCCACTAATCACTACCTTGTATTCGACTGAAAATATTCTCATCAAATATCCTCACAAAGTAGGAGGGGGTTAGAGAGTTGATGAAATTATTCCCAAACATCATGTTTTTAAACAAAATAAGTTCTTGATGCTTGTGGAAGTGTGCATGATGAGTGTTTTAATTCAACACATTTTGGAAATATGTTTTGTATGTTTGTAATGTGAATTTCATGTTTCAAGGTGCCATTCATGATTTTATGTATGCAAGCTTCTATTTCCTTGAGTTCGATGATCAGAAGCAGAAATTTATATGGATGCACATGAAGAGCATGAGCCATTTACAATATCTCTTGAATATTATCCTACTAAATTTGGCTATGTATTTATGAGAAGATATTGTTGAAGAGCTATTTGTTGACCTACATCTCAAATTGAGTCTCATAAAGGTGACTAGTTTCATGCACACAAATGAAACCATACTAAACTTTAGATTCTATGTGACTTCCTATACCTCATGGTTTATTTAGAATGTGGAGAAGTTAATGCTTCCATTATGTCTCCAACATGCCAAAACCCTAAGACTAACTACCTATTTACTTGATTCTAACACTCCAAGGTCTTCTTTCAAATTGATGATATCAATGATGACATCATCAATTTATAACCACCCTTGATGACGCCCTTCAACACGTATATAAGGAGGGATTGAGTGCATACATCCTCAGTCTTGCCAATGCTAGTCTTGGGAGCTCAAAAATTCCTAATCTCCAATTAAGTACTTTCCAAGTTCCAATTTTAGTTCAATTCTTGTCTAGTCTAGTATCTAGGACATCCTACCTTGTGTTCTTGTAATGTTGTACTACAAGATAGGATTGAGCTATTTCATTTACCTAGTTCATCCTCGTGAAGGAAGTTCTTGTTACTTAGATATCTTATTTCATACCGACCATCCCTAGTTGTGGCATCTCCTATATCATCTCTAATCAAGTCATGCATACCTATATTCAGTCCCAAGTTGTGGAACTCCTTGTAATAGTTTGATAGGATTTTAATATTTCTTCTATGTGGTTGACATTGTAATCAAAAGTGTAATTCTGAAATCTTTTCTAGTCTAGTGAAAGGGCACAATCCAATGCTCCCTAGACAATTCGGAAAAACTATCTTCATCAAAGCCAAGCACCGTGGAGATTATTTATGAAGAAATTTTTTCTCCACTTAAAAATATTCAAAAGTATGTCCAAAAGATACAAAAAGTCAAGAAAGGATTCAACATCAGAATATTCAAGATGTAATTATAGGCCTTCAAAAGGCATATTGAGGAGCTACAATCATTGCAAATCAATCTTCTTCAAGTACCCCCATCACAAACAATATGAAGAAAAGTCCAAAGTGAGCATGCTTGAGAAATTTGATGGGACAAGATCAGAGTTTTCAGGATTTCTAGAATGTGGAACTACTCTAAAAATGCAACAAGACAGGTACCCAGATGATGCTCCTCAAGTATGACTTATATGAACTCTATTATGTGGCCTTTTTCTTTGATTGTCTTCACCTATCCTTGAGAAGTATATCGATATTTTGTATGATTTCAAGGCCTTTGTTCAATAGTTCAAATCTTCTTTAGGAGATACCAATTTTTCATGTGTTGCCAAAACAAAGCTAATGAAACTATATCAAGGAAATAGGCGTGTATCTACTTATGCATCACAATTCAAAAAAATAATTTATGATCCAACATGGCATGAGGAATTTTATTAACCAATTTTTATGGGGCTTATGTGATGATGTCGAGGACCTCATGCTAACCATGCCCTAGGTAAGCACTTTGAGTAAATCAATGAATCAAGAGATTGAGTGTGTTTATAAGTTGTCCAAAAGAAAACAAGAGAACAAAACTTCTAGTAGAGATAAAATATATAATTTTACCTCTATTCCAAAACAGCATATCTTGGAAGAATATCAACCAAAACCCATGCAATTCAATAACACCAAAGTCAGGTGATCTACACCAAAGGAAAGAAAACATTGAAAAGGCAATGGATTATGCTTTGATTGTGGAGATCATGACCATATGCCATTCAACTGTCATAAAAAGAAGAAACTACTTGAAATTGGAAGATCCACAATCACCATGCCATATCAAATGAATCATCATCACAGTCGAAAGATGAATCCATCTGTTGTATAATTACATGGGTCTAAGGGGTAGAACCCTTGGGTTTCTAGGTGTGAAACCCTTTGGATTTATGGTTTATTTACCCCTTTTAGATGGGTCTTGAACCTTCGGGATAATTCTCTAAGGTTGAGTACCTTAAGCTTGAGTGGAAGCTTCTCCTAGCCACTTGGTTTGTACGTGAGAGCTTGGAGGGTCTTCTTTTAGAAGCCATGTGATTTCATGTGATTGGAAACCATGTGAACACCTTAGGGACCCATGTGATGGAAGGTACACATGTCCTCTTGAGAAGGACTTACCCCCTTGGTCTTGGAGCTATATATTGGAGGGGTTGGTTGGGTGGAAAGACATCTCTCTTCCTAGTGTGTGGCCTTGCTAGTTAGTCTTCAATTGAGTTGTGCGAAGGCTATGGAGTTCTTCCACAACATTGGTATTAGAGCCTTTAGGTTGAGATCTATGGAGATTTCTATCTTCATCACTTTTCTTGTAAGCTCTTGATGAGATGCATCGAATATGTATTACGGTAGCACTTCTTCATTTCTATCGAAGTACTTCTCGCCGTATGCAGTCATTTCTTTTGGTTAGATTGGCCAAAATCAATATGCGTAGTATTTGTAGAAACTGGGATTCGATCCTGCTACCTATCAGTACCCATGGATGGACGTTATCCATTGCTACAATCGGGAGCGTTGCCTTCAATTCCAAACCGTCCTACTACTGCCGCAATAGATTTCTCTATCGAAGCTATCGACTGAACCTTGTAGTTGTTGTCCTTCTCCATACTTGTGCCTACTATCCTCGGCGATGGGATAATATCTAGCTTTGTCAGATTCTCTCCTTGCGCAACCAACTAAAGCTATAAGCATCAGAACCTTCCATAGCTGAGACTTCATAATATACATTATAACTGGGATTTGTGTGCACGTCGAGAACTCCTCACATTTTCTACAGTTAGTACGTGATAGAAAAGTGATGCAGTTCTAGGATTGTTCTACTATCTCACCTCATCATCTAGATGGGTAGAAATACTCTGTCTATTTTCCACTGTGATGCAGTTTCATTCAAGATCTTCGTGGTTCCGATGGACACCGCAACCATCATGAATCTAAGGACAGAAAAGGTGAAAAGGTATAGAGACAAAGTTATGTGGATTGGATGAGGAACCCATTGGTATGGGACAATGGGTACTGAATCTCGTTGAGTACTTTTCTTGATGGCCAGAAGAAAAAGGGACTCGTGATCCAATGGAATGCATCAAGAAGATAATGTCTAGGAGTAAGTATCTTCTTCAATTATCCTCTCAAAGGGAAGAAGAATTCTTCCAACAAAACATGAAAGGATCTATCTCTCACAAAGAGTTAAGGAGAGGATCAACTTTTTTGAGTTTGAAGGTAAAGAATGAAGCTCTAAAAGATCAAGCTTGAAAGAAAGCTTAGAAAGATCATCTTTTTGATACTTGATAATTCAAGTTAATTGAAGAATACGAAAGATCTAATTATGATGTCAACATAGGACATCTTTAATAGATCTAGAATATAAGGGAGAGAACTCTGGAAGGATCAAGAAGACCTTTAAGGTTTGAGATCAAACTAAAGATCTGTAAGGATTAAGTAGTGAAGAAATGATTGAAATAATCTATTTCTACTTATGACCTCAAAGATAACACGATCTTTTACACTATGAGTTTCCATCTTGGGACGTAGTTATAAAGATCTTATCTTTTTGGAAGAACAAGTAAAATAGGTTTCAATCAATTGGAGTCTACAATAGTTAGTTAATCCCTATGGATTCTAGTCCCTTAAAGTGAATTCTCAAAACTACGTAAAGTTTTGAAAGAAGATTGAATCCACTTTTGGTAAGCTATTCAAATTCTCTCTAAAGATAAAGAGGATGTTATATCCTCGTAAAAATTAGATAATCCACCTTTACCATTCTATTGGTTAGGCATGGATTATATAATGAAATTCCCCTCTATTTCGATTTATGAGAGGCGAATCGCAAACAAGAAAATCCACCCATTTCACTAAAATAGAGTGATTTAGGCAAGGATTATGAAAGTTTCATCTTCCTTTCATAACAAGTTGGATTCTAACTTGAGAGATGAATTTGATAAAGAAACGTTAAAAAAGCATTCATCTATTTTGCTAGGTTCATGCACGAGTGGTGCAAAAGAGATGGACCAAGGAAGCAATTTAGCTGAAGTAACTTTGACTCCACCTAATCCACATGTTTGAGCTTTGGAGACCCATATGACACATGGCTTAAACAAAGGAATTAGGCAGGGATGTTCTCTTCCACCCTTTTTCATTCTTTCCATATTTTGCATTCAACTTAGTTCCTTTTCATATACAACTAGATGGAGCTTTGAATGATTGGGGTAGGGAATTAGACCACACATGGAGTCTCCTCTTTTTAAGATTCAGTTGGGGTAGAGTTCCCCTTTCAGTTTAAGAGGTGGATTTAGAGAGATGAAGCCATGATGCTTGAGATTGATCATGGAGCATGGGGGAATACCCCAAGGTATATAGCTCCAATCATTTCCAAGGACAGAAATGCTTTTAAGCGGGGGGGGGGGGGGGGGGGGCGGGGGAGAATGTTGTATAATTACATGGATCTAAGGGGTAGAACCCTTGGGTTTCTAGGTGTGAAACCCTTTGGATTTATGGTTTATTTACCCCTTTTAGATGGGTCTTGAACCTTAGGGCTAATTCTCTAAGGTTGAGTACCTTAGGCTTGATTGGAAGCTTCTCCTAGCCATTTGGTTTGTACGTGAGAGCTTGGAGAGTCTTCTTTTAAAAGCCATGTGATTTCATGTGATTTCGTAAGCTTGGAAACCATGTGAACACCTTAGGGACCAATGTGATGGAAGGTACACATGTCCTCTTGAGAAGGACTTACCCCCTTGGTCTTGGAGCTATATATTGGAGGGGTTGGTTGGGTGGAAAGAAATCTCTCTTCCTAGTGTGTGGCCTTGCTAGTTAGTCTTCAGTTCAGTTGTGTGAAGCCTATGGAGTCCTTCCACAACACCATCCCACATGAGAATCAAGGAGTTAGTTTTGCACCTAGATAAACTATGAACCCTTTCCAACTTTATCATGGATATCCATCATCATTGTGATCTAGTACTACATATGAAGAACTATAGAAAAAAAAAGAGCCATGAAGATTCAAGTTCTAAAAGATGTCATAATCGCATGATTGCTTCTCTTATAAATCATTGTTTCCGGTACACTGTGTACCTAGGCTCACAATGTCTTAGGGACTTGTGATGAAGGAGATTATACCTCAATCATCAAGAAGTGCATATAGTGGTGGGTTGATGGACACATTAACATATCAATTCATGAACATTGACCATATCAACTGTATAAAGAAATGTGCTTTAGTGATGTTTAATGGAATGAATAGGTGAACAATTTATGCAAATCACCTTTGTCTACCTATCATGTCACCTATCTCAAGAGAAATATGCATCATGATACTTGTAAGAGTAGTAAGAGTAAATTAAGCCATATCTCTCATCTCTGACACCCAAATATAGTCAATGCTAGGCTCATTTCCAAGCTCTTGATGAGGCACATCTAATCGACATGTTTTCAACTTAATCTAACAAAAGTACTCTACGTTATGAGCAAAATAGAGTAGTAGGAAACATCAACTCCTAATCCACAACTCACCAAGCTTCACACACACAAAAATGGCAAAAATAGTGGCAAAAGGGGTACAAAACACCTCTAAGAACACATTTCACACATGTGGCACACATGCAAGCTCATTGAGAAGAAGATACACAACAAAGAAGAAGAAAGTTCAAAATTTCAGCTTGTTCGTCACAATGGTGAAAAGTTTCTTTACAAAGTGTCACCAAGTGAGTAATATACATGTGCGCTAAAAATGTTCCTTTCACATAAGTGACTAGACCTTTCTCTAAAAATCACTAAATTTGTACTATTGTACAAGGCTAATATTACATTATTCAGGGATCATGCAGCTAGAGGACTCCTCTAGAGCATCTACATGGCTTTATGAAGTTTTAAAAAGGATTTTTGACAAGAAAAATGTGCTTAAACATGAAAATTTTTGGGCTTGCTTTTCTTCATTTCAACTCTCCCCCTCCTAGTCTCAGCTAACATCTTGTGATAGGCTTCAGTGGGTTTGCATAACACACAATGAGTGGCTGAAATTGGGATACATATGGAAAATGAGGCATGATATCCTTAAGTGCCTCTTGCCAACTCGTTCCTCTTTGACCTGATGCCATAATTTCCCTATGTATGTTTTATTTTAACCACATGATACCAACGGTCCAGGATTTCTTCAAGAATTTTAGACAATGTGTTACCTTATTAGAGCCTTAGTTTGATGCTTTTGTCTACCCCTAATATTCCTTTTATTCACACATGAGGGTCGATGTATGGATTCAAGCTACCACACATGCACCTATTCTTAAACATTGCATCTCCCATGGTGAGGGTGGTTCTTCAAAGGTCTTATTGTAATTCCTTGTTTACATCCTTCAAGAACTATTGCATTCTTTCAACCCTTATCTTTTTTTCCCCTTCGGTATCCGTAGCTGTGTTAAGTTGCTTTGCACCACACACAGACACTAGCTAGTAAGGTATCCCATTTAGTGAATCTTTTTTGCTTTTCAACCTCTGATTTTTGCTTAAAAGGTCCTGGTTTTATTTTATTTATTCACACTCTTCAGGACCTTAGTGCATTCTTCCAACTTGTGTCCTTTCCTTCGTTGTGCCTCCTTTAGCCTCAATCTTGCCCCTAATTGGTTTGGGTAGAGGATGAAATGATTGATTAAACTATATTATGTTCTTGATTTCCATCTTCTTCTTTTCTTATTGGTTTCTCCCTCCACTATCACCATTTCATTCTCTTCCTTTTCTACCTCTTCATCTGCCTTTTTTCCTTCCTCTTCCTCTACCTTTGCCTAGAAGGCCTCATTTCATTTTGTCTTGGAGCCTTCATTATTCATCTCTTTAGTGACCATCAGGTCACTAACTCATCAAGGTTGGGAAGAGTTTCTCTAATATGCAAAGATGTTCTAAAAGCCTTCTACTTCCCAGCACTCCTAAGCCCATTCAAGGTGCATGCAAGTAGTTCATCATCATCTATGTGACAACCTATGGAACCAAATGCATCATCAAAATGTAATAGGAGTTTTCCTCGAGTTGTTAAATTCATAATTTGATTGAATCTTCCTAGCTTTGGTTGATGTGGAGTAGAAACTATCTAGGGTTTCTCATACTTCCATGGAGGTACGTAAAATTTTTATATGCGCTATCATGGCATCACTAATGTGTTGAGCTAATATGAAGATGAATCTCTTGTCTCTCTTATTCTACTTTATGAACTTCCTTACTTGATCATTGGATTCTCTCTTAATCTTGGTCTAGCATATGTTCCAATAATGAGGCTCCATAATCCTTTTCCCATGCAATAACTAGAGATTCTAAACTTCCATGGCTGATAATTATTCCTATCCAACTTCTCAATTCAAGTGTTATATTTTGACATGGTGACTTCTAGCACACTCTCCTGGATGCCTTTGATGTAGAAGTCAGAATTAACAATATCTTTACCTTTTTAGTCAAAGAGTTCCCAATAAATGAGGTTCATGTTCTCCTTCTCCTTATGTAGCTCTCA